>RJWJ010001349.1:0-127458 GCA_004363605.1 Indri indri | reverse complement strand
TTCGGCCTCCCAGAGTGCTAGGATTACAGGCGTGAGCCACCGCGCCCGGCCCAGAACACCTTTTCTTTCCATTACCGCTGGTGGAGCAATTCCCACCTGGAAGAGAAGCTGGCCCTAGCTGAGAATGTGGAAATAACTTCTTTGAAGGGTGTGGGAGGCAGGTGGAAGCATCACTTGCCACCAGACTTTTCCCACAGTGGGGTTATGCTTACGGAGTTTTGTAAAATATGTTTGCATTACCAGAAAACAACCAGCAATAACAAGAGTCAGACAGGTAGCATTGGATAGAATAAAAACACCTACTTTTAAAATAGGAGTTGGGGAATGAATGGTGATAACTCCAAATCCTCCATGGCAGCAACAGGCTAAGAGTATAGGCTCTGCGATTTGTCTAGGTTCACATCTTGGCCTCACCCTTTACTCTTTCTTAACGTTGGGCAGGTTGTTCATCTTTTTTAAGCCTGAGTTTCCCATTTGCACGGTGTGAGTGCTGACCTCACGGGCTGCAGTGAGAAAAAGCACGTGACGCCCAAGGCCTGGCTCGAGGTGCCCGTGCTGCAGCTGCGGTGCTGTTGTCAGAGTTTAGTTCAGTTCATGCTCTGGGAATGGAGGAAGCGAGGGCACTCCCGGGTGCCTCTGCCTGAGGAAGGGAAAATACTCCTGGGGATCTTCGGGGCAGAGACCTTGGTGCACCACCAACCCCCACCGCTGGCCCCCTGGCCTCTGCTTGTGGCTCAGACCATCCTTCCTCCCAGGTGACCACTGCCTGTCCTCTCCACTGGGCTTTGGGCCAACACCTGGTTTTATATTTGAGGTCACTGACTGACGTGTTAGCATGCAGTCTGGACATGATCTCTCTGCCTTTATGGCAAAAAATGGAGGCAATGATGTCTTCCTAGCTTGGTTGTTACGGTGAGTAAATGAAATAAAATGCAGTGCCCAGGAAACAGTGGTGCTTGAGTAAATAATGGCTCTCCTGGAGACGTTCGGGAGACAGGGAGGGGCTGTCTGTCTAAGACTGTGCTGAGGTCTGTACATGATCTCGTTTAATCCTCATTACTCCATGTCATTAGGGTGAGAAAATGAGGCTCGGGGAGGTCAAACGACATGTCCAAAGTCACACATGTTTATAAATGGCAGGACTTATACCCAGGACCATCTGACTCCAAAAACAAGCTATTTCCTACTTATTTCTGTCACCAAGGAACGAGTTGGGTCAAATATTCTAAATGGTTCTCACCGGGGTTGTAGCACTGTTACGGTGGAAAGCTACTCTCTATAGTGCACCTAAGTCCCTAATATTGAAGCGTCACCTTGGCTGGGCAAGGTGGCTCATGCCTGTAGTCCTAGCACTCTGGGAGGCTGAGGCAGGGGAATTGCTTGAGGTCAGCAGTTCAAGACCAGCTTGAGCAAGAGCGAGACCCTGTTTCTACTAAAAATGGAAAAATTAGCCGGGTGTCATGGTACATGCTTGTTGTGGCCTCAACTTGGGAGATTGAGGCAGAAGGATCGCTTGAGCCCAGGACTGTGAGGTTGCAGTGAGCTATGATGAAGCCACTGCACTCTACTCAGGGAGACAGAGGGAGACTCTGTCTCCAAGAAAAAAAAAAGAGTCAGTCTAATTCACCTGGCTCGGCCTCAGTGGACAATGAGAATGAGTGTTCCTGGTTCCTTATAGCCCACCTTGACATGGGTTGTGTGTGACAGGCCCATTGTTGTTCCCTGTCAGCTGCTCCCAAGGCACCTGTGAAAAAGGTCCCGAAAGTGCTCTGTGGACCCTCCCTGCCTCTCAGGAATCACAGGGACTCCTTGTGGCCACATTGACCAGGAAGCCTGTCTGCTGGCCCATCTTGGTGACAGGTGGCCTGGACTGGCTTCGTGGAAGGAGGTGACGGCTCAGCAAAGGGGCGGCTGTGCTCCCTGCTGTGCCACCCTGTATGCTGTGCTCATGGGACGTGCCTGAGGGAGGCCTCTGAGGGTGTCGGAGACACGGGACAGCCCTGGGAAGAGTGGGAATGAGAGCGGGAGGAGGACAAAAGGGGAGGAAGCCAGCAACAGTGCAAAAGAGGAGAAAGCAGAGGAAGACAGAAGAGGCCCGACGCAGGGCTGGGAGGGGGATTTGGGAGCACTCCCCATGTCAGTCTAGCTCTGGAGAGCGGCTCCTGCTGCTCCTCCCACTCCTCTGGCCGGGCTGACACACAGTGAGCAGCAGGGAAGCTGAGGCACCCTCTGTGTGGCCCGCGTGTGCACCGGGGAGAATTTGGCTGGGATTGACCCGACCTCTCGCTGTTTGGCCGAATCATGGTCAGATCCCCTGGTGGATCCCTTTTGGCGTCATGTTGGACACTGTTTGGGAAACTTACAGTAAATTTTTGTAGGACAAAAAAGAAGCAGTTCAGGTATGGGCCTGGTAATAAGGCCTGTGTCTGCAAAGAGATCATGCAGGACTTGGAAAGGCCCCCCTTCCTCCCAGGAGGTGTCGTCTGGAGGAGGTCTCACCTGCCTTCAGATTCTACCACTCACTTCTGCCCTGGCGAGGATGGATGGGGCCAGCTCAGCCCTCTAAATTGCTTTTCTTATTTATGACTGTAGTTCTCCTAGAAGAAAATTGTTGGTACCTGCTGTTTAGATATAGCATGTTGGGTCACTAAAGGGTTTGCTGCACATGGTGGAAGGTATTAGAAAATATCCAGGCATTTCACTAAGAACAGTACAGAAATAACCAATGAAAAGTACAGAAATAACCAATGACAAAGCATTTAAAATAAAAAAAAAATTTCTTTTTGGATTCAGCCTTCCTGGTTAGTTTGCTGCAAATTCCACTAAAATTTTTAGATCTTACTGAAAAATAAAAAGAAAAGGTACGTTTAACTTGATTGAGTATTAACCATTGCTTAATCCAGGGCCGTGTTCATCTTTGCTGTTAGTTTCGGTTTCCCCTTTGAACTTTGCCCAGGCAACCTTGTAGGGGTGAGTGCAGAGAAAGAAGCAAGACGTCAGAGAGAAGAAAGCTCTCAAAAGAAGGCAATTTCCTTTACCTTTGCTGAATTCTCTTATACCTTCTTGGGCTAACTTCGTTTTGAATTTTTGTTTTTTGTTTTTTTCCTAATTCAAAATAATAGGGCATTTATTTGGCACCAACTACATGCTCCTAGGTGGCATGGAAAAATTTAATGATGGAACTCAGCAAACTGTACTAAGCTTCCTCTAACTAGTAAGTGCTAGACTGCTCGATCTTCCTGGTGTGGCTGCACTGACAGCTATGAACCACACAGGGTGGTGTATGGTTGCTAGAAGGTGCGAGGTGGTAAATGAGCATGTATCAGAACCATGTGACCGCCCCCTCATTATGAGGGGGGCCCCCTCATTATTATACCCTTCCGTGGGTTTCCGTGACTCAGCATCCTGTCAAAATCACTGAATGGCCTCTAAAGCCTACTTGGTCTGGCCTCTCCCTTTGATTTTTCTTTTATCACTTTCCCCTTGAATCTGTTTCTTAGCTGCATCAAGCTCCTTCCTGCCTCATGGTCTTTACACACACATTTACTCTGCCTGAGACATTTTCCTTACTAACTTTATTACATGCCATTCCCTTAGCAAAGTCCTCCCTGCCCACCCAGACTAGGTCAGGCCCTTTCGATAAACATTCTCACCACATCCGGTACTTTTCCTTTGTGTGTATGCCTTATCTGAAATGCTTGGGACCAGAAGTGCTTCGAATTTCAGATTTTTTCAGGTTTTGGAGTATTTGCATTATATATACTTACCAATTGAACATCACTAATTTGGAAATTTGAAATCCAAGATCTTCCAATGAACATTTCCTTTGAGCATTATGTTGGTGCTCAAAAAATTTTGAATTTTGGAGCATTTCCGGTTTCAAATTTTCAGATTAGAGATGCTCAACCTATAGCACAATTTTACTTAAATAGCGTCACACAACTGCATTTAAATACATGTTTAATTGACATTTAGGTAATGCCTAAGGCCCTGTATGGTCCATCACAGCATGACAGTCCATTCAAGGAGACAGTCCTACACTCAAAGGGTAACCTAAAATAATTCAAATCTTTACTTAGTCTTGAAAGGGGAATGGGCTGGAAAGGGCAGATGTATTCTTAATGTTCAGTAAAACTTACTAAAATCCTTCCCCCTTCATCTCTGCCACTCTCAGTAACCTCTGCAGAGTATGCAGCTCCTCTTCAAAAGTATTAGACAGCTGTGCCAGAATTCGCCTAGCAGATGGGGGAGGGAAAGAGGTCGTGAAAACACACGTTAGTAATTCTTTGCCCCTGCCCGTCTAATGTCTCTCTCCCAACATGACTGATCTCTTGGAGGGAAGGAAGCACCATGCCTGTCTCAAACGCCGCCGTGTCCCCAGCAGCCAGCACGGTGTCGGGCACCCAGCAGAGGCTCAGGGAATATTTTACTGAATGCACGCCGAGCCCCAGCAGTAACAGGCTGCTGCTCTTCTTCCCACAGTGAGAACTACCTGGTGCGATGGGGCAGCCGGGGCTTCCCGAAGGAGATCGAGATGCTCAACAACCTGAAGGTGGTGTTCACGGTGAGTGTGCACGCTCTTCTCCTCACCTCGCTCCACACTCCCTAGGGCGTGATCTTGGCAGTGAGGCTGGTCAGTCCGTCAGGATGGAGCGTGGCCTTGGCGCAGAGCTGTGTTCTGGGCTTTATGCAGAGATTCGACGCTGACCAAGGACATCGTGTGCCCTGAGGAAGCCTTTGGGAAGATGGATTTGCTCCTTCTCCGTCTATCTTCCTCCCTGCCTAGCTCTTTCTCACCCTTGTACACACAGGGAACGCACGCAGAGTGCTGTGTGAAAAGGAACAAAGCCCTGTGAGCAATGGTGCCTAGGTGAACTGGGTACAACAGCCATTTCAATTTTCCGGTTAATTCATGGTTAGCCTGAGTCCCTTTCTTCGGTTTAGGCCTTTCTGAAAACCTTTCTATAGTATATCAGAAAAAAAAATTAGGACCTTCCCAGAACACTGACTCGGACATCCTGAGCATGATGAAGGCATAGAGGACTGGCAGGCCCTTAGGGTCATCTTTCCAAATACCAGTGCTCACTGGCAAGATTTATATGTAGAAATGTTGAAATCAATTGTTATTTGGATGATTTATTTCTGAGCATGAACTTGGCTTTTTAGCTCTAACTGGGGGAAACAGTGGAAAGAGGAGATAAAAAGGGTTATAGTTCCCCCAGAGACCCCTCTCATGTCCTGTCTGCACAAGGCTGTGTTAAGAGTGTGATCTTCAGACACCTAAGGATGTTGGTATCGTCCACAAGCTCCTTTGGAGAGAAAACCATTTGTGAGACTTTCCCTGCATTGCCTGTATTAGCAAGAGAAATTGCAGAGGAAGAGCCGGGGAGGGATCTGGGCTTTGACCGAAACCGATGAGTTGCATCCAGGAGTGACCCACGTGCTAGATTAACCTTCCTTGCTCTGCAATAATTTTCCAGTTACAGCCTGTTCAGGGCAATGTCTTATGTTACATTGTCATTAGATTGGGGTAGAGCTGATTTATTTTGTTTGTTATTTTCTAAAAAACTGGCCAGAGGCATGGGATAGGATCATAGGCCCTAATTGCTTAGACGATGTTTTCCTGGCATATATAAATGTACCTCAATCTGGTTTATCTATTGTTAGTTAGAAGGAGGAGCCTATTTATTTTCTTGATAAATAGGAGAGTCCCACGGGGCTTCCTGATTAAACCACGAGACAGATGTTTCATGAGAGGGAGAAGGACGGGGAATCAATCAGTGGTTCATTTTGCAGAGAACCAATTCGTGATGTAGACATGAGGGAAAGAGCATCAGTGAATTTGTGTCATTCGGTATTAACGAGAGTGGGATCCCGCCTTGGCGGGATCCTGCCGGTGCCACGCCTCTGCTCCTCAGAGCAAGTGACTTGAGGGCTTGGCCGACTGGTTCAGCAGGCTGACACCTCCCTCTGTTGAGACGATCAGAGTCTTCATTTTGGGACGAGGAAGGTCATGGCTCTCAGGTGTTGATCTGGTAGCTGTGCGATGAGTGCCGACTGTGTGTAAGCCCCACGCCAGATACCGGCGAGACAGCAGTGAACGAGCTGAAGCGGCCCCTGCTTTCGTGGGGCCACGGGGTGAATTAAGATGATAAGCACGTGAATAAGTAAACAAGAGCAATGTCAGAAAGCAATCCAGGCAAGGGAGATAATTAAAACAGGGTGATGTGATGGTATTTGACTGGAAGTTACTTTCCACTGGGTGTCGAGGTCGCGTTTCAATTAGAGATGAGATAAGACTTGGCAGGCGTGTGCCTTGCTGGCCTCGTCCTCCTGTCTGGATGCCAGCTCTGCCTAGTGTCTTCGGGGGCAGGCTTCCAGGTCCCGGAGCCCGAGGAGCCGGCGTGTGGGTCCAGCGACTGTTGACTTTCCCTGTGTCTGTTTTATAAGGCTTCGCCCTCCCTGGCCCTGTAAGAGGAAAGCAGCATATAGCAGGAGGTTCCCTAAGACCTAGCCCAGTTTGGGGGCGGCTGCTAACACACAGGAAACAAGAGTGACAACAAGGGAGCACTCACGAATTGCTAAATCAGGCGACACGCGCTCTGGGTACCGTCGCCCTGCTTCCCCAACACGTCCAAGTTTTATAGGGCCAGAGTAGAAAAGACTGGGGACATCACAGACTGGAAAATCTGAGTAGGGGCTGCCCATTTATGCACCCTCCAGAGAATAATAATAAAATGCCCAAGCATTTTGCCTGAGTTAGCGTAACATGTTAAGACCCTCCAGCGCAGGGGTGGGGGCTCTCCAGCGAGACAGTGCTTCAAGATCTGGCATCTTCCTTTGAGCAAGTAAAATGTTTTCAGAGAAGGGGATGGAATGGGGGCTTATATAGGAATCTCACGGGTTTATCTAGCATATTAGCTTGCTAAGCCTGCCGTAACAAAGTATCACGGATTGGTTCACTTAAACAACAGAAATTTATTTCCACACAGTCCTGGAGGCTGGAAGTCTGAAGTTGCGGTGTTGGGTGGGTTGGTTTCTCCTGAGTCTTCTCGTCTTGGCTTGCAGGTGGCCGACTCCTCCCTCTGGCTTCACCATGGTCTTCCCTCGGTGTGTGTCTCTGTCTTAGTATCTTCTTATAAGGACACCAGCCATGTTAGAGGTGGACCCATTCTAATGACCTCTTTTTAACTTAATTACCTCTTTAAAGACCCTGTCTCCAAATGCAGTCGCATTCTGAGTTACTGAAGGTTAGGACTTCAATATGTGAATTTTGGGGGATGGGTGGGTAGAGCAGGGACAATTTAGCCATAATATCTTGGAATCTTTCAGATGCCAGGGCCTCTGTGGCTCTGGAATGCCTCTGAAAGACCCAATCTAGATGTCTCAAAAGTATGAATAATCCTTACAGGAGGAGAGAAGTAATTGGGGACGAAGGCCATCTAAAGGAAGCAGGATCTGAGTTTCTAAGATGGGAGGGACTTGGGTATGGGGAGGAGCAGGAGGCAGGCATTGGAGGCAGAGGTGCAGGAGGCCGTGGTCGGGGAGAAAGATCCAGAGCTGGATGAACCTCGTGTGCTTATGGAGCAATAAAGAAATTGTTGTGAGAAAAACAGAGTCTTATATTCCAAGAATAGTGGGGAATGGGTTGGATAGGACAGCTGGATCTGTCTTGTCTAGGCCCTTTCCCATCCGCTGGGAACGATAAGAACTCATAGGGTAGGTGATAGGGAGCTATTAATGTTGCTGTGTGGAGAGAAATGAAATAATACATGAGACGGCTAAAGGCCAGTCTGTAACAGATTTCAGGCTGGGGTGGAGGGAGGAGTCAGGCAGGCCGGAGAAGAGGCTGTTCAACCATCTGGATGCGAGATAATTGGGACCTCAGACTCAAATGCCTACAGGGCAAGGCCGATGAGTGGAGGGGGCTCTCTTAGCCTGAAGGCCCACTCCTCCCCGCCTTTCCTCTCTCTCTGGCGGGGAGTGAGAGGTGGGAGAGGAGAGAAGCACATGTCCATTCCTCCAGCTGGGTGAGGGACAGCGCTTGTGCCAGTCAGGGTTCTCCAGAGAAGCAGAATCAGTAGGATATATGTTTGAAATCTGTAGGGCAGGCTGGCGGGCTGGAAATGCAGGTGGCATTTCTATACTACAGTCTTGAGGCAGAACTCCCCCTTCTCTGGGAGACCTCAGTTTTTGCTCTTAAGGCCTTCAACTGATGGGATGAAGCCCATGGCAATTTGGAAAGTAGTCTCCTTTACTTAAAGTTAACTGATTGTAGATGTTAATCAGGTCTACAAAATACCTTCACAGCAGCATCTAGAATGGTGTTTAACCAAACAACTGGGCACCATAGCCTAGCCCAGCTAACACATCAAATTTAGCCATCACGGCACCCAAGCAGGACGGTGTGGATCATATCAAGGCCTTGCCTTGTTTCCAGAGACTGTGCACACCCCCACTCCCTTCCTCCCAAACCAGCCACAGTCAGAGGCTGGGGGCGGCTGCTGTGCTGGGCCTTGGGTCTGCTAGCTTGTTCTCAGTGCGTATGCCCACACAAGAAGTAACTTGGAGGAGGAGAAACTGGTGAGGCTGGGCCCATTGTTCTCTGCTCTGATGCCAACAGTGTGTCTGGTTGTTCCTTCCCTAGGTGATCCCAGCTGACGGGGGCCCCTGGCTCACTGAAGCTTTCATCTTTGAGCAGAGCAGCCAGGTGTTCCCTCCTGTGTGCCTTTATGATGGCAAGGGAACTATAAAGTAGTAGCTATGTTTGTGGTCTTTGGTGTCACAGTGACTGGGCTCAAGTCTCATGGGCTAAGGTTATGGCCTTAGAGAAGCTCCTTATCTGCTTTGTGTCTCAGTTTCCTCATCTGTAAAATGGGGATGCAATAATTGTATGTACTTCCGAGAGTTGTTAGGTATCAAATACGATGAGGATGTCTGAGCCACTTAGCATATCGCATGAGACATTAGTGCAGCTCATGAGTTTCAGCTTTCCTCCTCCTGAATACACAGCTGAGTGCAGTTCCTGCACACTTAAAGTTAGGTAGGCCACGTGCCTTGCTTTGATCAATGAAATGCAAACAGAAGTGATGTGCATCTCTTCCCGGTGGAAGATTTAAGAGCCAGTAAGTGATTTTCCATGTTCCCTTCCCCTGCTACAGGGACAGTGGAAGCACCTGTGTTGAGATAGATCTGTCAGCCAGGAGCCCAGCGTAAGTGAGTGAGCAGAGCCCCCACCCACCTGCACTGGCCCCGCAGCCTGCACTAGCAGTAATCACTGGTATTATCAGCTCTGACATATTGGGGTCATTTGGTACCACCACAACCCAGCCGATGTGTTCAGTAAGTGGTAGCTGCTATTATCTCCCTCTTCCTTGGCCTTCTCGCGCAGAGGTGCTGAGCAGTGGTGAGACCGTTGGAGTCATGTGTAGCAAATGCTATTTTGGGATCCATCACCTTGCAAACAGGGAATCCTGCCCATACAACCGATACCGTACTTCGACCCTTCTCTCTTCCTGTCAGTTTGAGGCGGGAGAATTGGGATTAAGCACCAGAGTCATCTCAGTCAGTGTCCTTTGCAAACCTCGCTTTTCTTATCTATGAAATGGGTGTGAGAGCCTTGTTTTCTACCTTTCGCAAGACTGATTGTATGATTGGTGCACGCTTTACCACGTATTAAGCCCATCCCTCAGAAATGAGCACTCCTGGGTTTTCTTTTCCGTTCCGCACGTGATGTGTACCTCTTTGTTTCCCGCCCCACAGGATCTTGGAAACAAAGACCTCAACAGAGATAAAATTTACTTGATTTGCCAGATAGTCCGAGTTGGGAAGATGGATCTCAAGGATACCAACACGAAGAAGTGCACGCAGGGACTGAGGAGGCCCTTCGGGGTGGCAGGTAACGTCACACCCTGCGCCACTAACTTTTACCGGAACGCACGTTTCGAATAGCTAAGTTTTAAAGATTACTGCTCTCCCCCTGCCCCAGCCGCCCCCACCCCTGCAAAATCTATGCCAGGCAGCCATTAATAACTACATTGCTGGTGACTAAATCGAGATAACTGGTGACTAAGTCCAGATTTATGGTGCGCACAGTGAGTGATGGGATCCTCATGTCTGGAGCGCAGTACTAGGAGCACAGCGCCGTTGGAGCAGTTGGCGCCTTCGCCCCCCAGTGCCACAGAGAAGGAAAAACAATGCAGGCAGGATCTAATTATGAGGAGCAAATCATTTAAAAAAAAAAAACATCGAGGACAGGAAATGCGGTTACGCAGAGTGAGTCACCTCCCATCCATCTAGATTCCAGCTGGAAGTGGACGTGTGGAGAGTGGCGAGACCCGGCACAGAGCCCTGCACGGGGCTGCCACAGCGGCTTCTCATCTCTCGCCGAGCCTTAGCTTCCTTGGGGTTTTCAGGGCTTCATCATTCTTGTCCCACTTTTATGGGTAAATAACCCACACTGTTATTTCCCTAATATATTTTCTTTTAATCCACCCACTTTATTTAGAGTAAAGCACATTTTTCTTAAAAGACAATTTACCTGTGAACATGGCAATTTCATATGCCAGTTTTATTCTTTTATTAAAGTATAAATTTTTAATAGTGCACCATTTATAATTTCTGTGTACTGTGTCTCAACTCAGGGTCTGAAGCTCCTCACTTCGAGATGCCCTGAACTTCTGCAGTCAAAGCCCCGCTGGCTCTCCAACTACGCCCCTGGCACCACTGGCAGAGTGGGGGAGGGGAAGGCGTTGAGCTGAGCTAACTGACACTGTCGATAGCTACCCAGTCAGGTGGTCAGTTTCAGCATATGCCAAATGAGGGATCCGTAACTTGGACCTGGTTAATCCGTGACATCCCCTCCTGCTCTAAAATGCTCTGATTCTATCTGTGGGATATTCCTGACATCACATTGTTTCTGTTAAGGCAGTGAGGGTCCTCCAGCCTTCTTTCAAAGTGCGCCTTTGTCTTCAGCTGTAGTCTGCTCTCTCACTTGGTGTCAGGTGGCGGAAATCTGATCTCAACTGGCAGAAGCAAAAAAAAAAAAAAAAAAAAGGATAGTCTATTTACTGGTTTAACTGAAAGGTTTAGGGACAGACTGCTTCAGGCATAGCTGGATCCAGGAACTCAAATAAACTTGCCTCTTTCTTGCTCAGCCCCTATGTCCTCATCCTGCCTTGTTATGAAGATGACTGTCCAATGAGTTGGCAAAATACTGGCCAGCTGTTCCAAGCTTGCATCCTACCACTTAGCAGCCCAGTAGAAAGAATGTACCTCTTTCTCGTTAGTTTCAGCAGCAGCCCCGGGAGCTGTTGCATTCATGTCAGAAGCAGATACTCTGGGTGGAGGATATGATTCTCTGATCCTCCAGACCAAGTCATATGAACAATCCTGGAGCCATAGGGAGAGCGCCCTTCCCAAAGCACCGGCAGTGAGAATGGGCAAGGAGGGTCTGTGAGTCAAGAGAGTGGATGCTGGTCAGACTCAGACAATTCCCCCTCCTGCCCACTCTCTGACCCCCCTCTCTAGCTGGATGCAGTCGGTGGTTGATTATTACACAAGCAATTTTAATGGCTCCCTGACCAGTGCCTGAGTGTTTGAGGTATTTTATGTTACCAGGGTGTGGGCTCTATTCGAGTAGCTTTTCTCAGCCCTCTCTCCAGCCCCCGCTTCCTCTAATCCCCTCTCTAGGGCAGGAGTGCTTTACCTTGGTTTTATGGACCTTCAGTGGCTGAGATAAGAAGTTTTGGAGGATCCACAATCCCTCTGGAATTTCAGAATATTTCCTTAGGTTCTCAGATCCTACAGAGACCCAATTGCTGCAGCTAGGGTTTGTAGGTGCAGTAGACACTCAGTACATATGTGTCCTATCCACACCTAATTGCCTAATTCCATACCCACTGCTCTGAAGCTTTCCTCTTGGCCTCTGCGCAATCATGGGGCTGCTGGATGCTTCCCCGGCCTGCCCACCTCCCGGCCTACTCCGCCCAGAGCCCTTTGTCCAGGTGCTGCCTGCGGGGAACCTGCGCTGTGTGTTGTCCAGCGCTGGCTTGCTCTCCTTTTTAGGCCTCTCTGACCCCTGGGCAGCCCAGGCCCTGCCTCCTACCCTATAGTCTCCTCCCATTGTCATCCCATCCCATGAGCAGGGGGACATTGAACCAGTGATTCATTTGTCTCCTCTTTCCAGTGATGGATATAACAGACATCATCAAGGGGAAAGCAGAGAGTGATGAAGAAAAGCAGCACTTCATTCCTTTCCACCCGTAAGAGATTTCTCATTTCTTTCCATTCTCTTCAGTCACACCCCTTGTCGCCAAGGGCGGTCTGAGCACCCAGCGAACTGATTCTCTGCGTCAGTGAGAGGCAGGCTGAGCACAGTGGGCTCAGCTCCCAGACTCTTCTCCCCTTCATTCTTCAGATGTAATTTTATTCAACAGACTTTTACTGGAGGCCTGGCAGAGGCTGGCACTGTGCTAGGAGTGGGGGATGAAGGGGTGCGTAAGATTGGCGTGGCCCTGTCTTCATGGAGCTCGCAGTTTATAGGGGGAATTAAACAGGTATTCAGCAGAAGGTTAACGCATCCGTTAGTTACAAGTGCGGCAGCATAGCAGGAGCACGTGACAGGGAACCCTAGCCGGGTTCTCATGGGCAGATAGGCCCATCGGTGACTTAGAACAGGGGTGGTGAGGAAGGCGAAGATCCTCTCCTTGCTCTAAAAGGAGTCTCTGGGAAAGCAGGACCCCGAGTTTGAGAGCAATGCCGATGCTTAATAACCCCAAGGATGGTCCAGGTCCTGAAGCCAGTGACTTTGGATAAGGCACATGTTAGAACGTAGCAGGAGCAGCTGCAGTCTTTGCCACCTTGCCGAGCAGACACTCATGTTGAGGGCTTGGGAGTCCTTCCTTCTTTAAACATCTTCCTAGGGAATGAAAATATGGCCTCCACTTGTGGCATTGGTATTCCCAAATTTCAGAGCCACATTGCTTTGTGAAAAGAGTGATGCGTTCTTGTTGGCATATATATTCTCTGAGCTGACACAGGCAGGCTCGCTTTTCACCAAAGGCATCTGGAGGGGTTGGGGAGCTCCCTAAGCACCTCAAACCGCAAGTTGGGGACCCCTGGTAGGTACCATGCACACACTTTGTGCTCTCTTTTCCTTTCCAGGGTCACAGCCGAGAATGACTTCCTACACAGCCTGCTGGGCAAAGTCACAGCCTCCAAGGGGGACAGTGGAGGGCAAGGTACTGTGCTGACAGGCAGAGTGGGCTGAGCCTCCCCCGGCCCGGGAGCCCTGGACTCTCCAGCAAGCAGATAAAAATCCTGAACTCCGGGAAACTAACCTCCTTCCACACAGACCCCCGGGAGGAATGGGAGCATGAGATCCACAGGGATGGAAGCCAATCGGAGGCATGTCCGAGTGCCTAAACCAAGACAGGAATTAATACATCCTGAGTATCTCCTGTGTGTCAGGCACTCTAATTAGTGACCTTGTTTGATTTCATCCTGACCCCAGTCCTGTGAGACAGATGGTGTCATTCTCACTTAAGAAAAGATGGGGTTAGAGGGGTGGGGTAATTTGTCAGAGGCTGAGACTGCTCGGGGTAATCAGTGGCATTCAGACCCAGAGGCATCTTGCTCCAGATCCCCTCCCCTCCCCTGGCTGGGTCACTGCGTCTGTGGCCGTATGGTTCTGCCTCCAGTGGTCTCCTCCAGAAAGAGACAGGGGACAGAGGTCAGGGGAGGGTAGGCTGAGAGGACGCCTTGAAGAAGTTGGGTCTTCATGGTGAGTGCTCCCTTCCAGGTCTCTGGGTGACCATGAAGATGCTGGTGGGTGACATCATTCAGATCCGCAAGGACTACCCACACCTGGTGGACAGGACCACCGTGGTGGCCAGGAAGCTGGGCTTCCCAGAGATCATCATGCCAGGTGGGACACAGCTGCTCTGACCTTCCCCTGGGGGATGGGGGCAATTCAGCTTATCTGATGCATTTTTTTTTAAAGAGTCAGTACCTTCTTTTTCACTGCCTCTCTATGTCTCTCCTTGAAGGTAACCACTGAAACGATTTTTTTATATCCCAAAACGTCTATGCATTCACAAAATAAACAGAAACACATAAATATACACACATACACTTGTCCTCACTAATGGGATCACATTTTATATACTTTATATATCCTCACTTAATAATATATTTTATATAGTATATTATTGTTCTGCAACTTGCTTTATCACTTAATAATTTATTATGGACATCATTTCTACTTTACTATGTGCAGAACAATTCCACTCTTTCTGGGGGAATATTGTCATTCTCTTAAATTTTTAAGCTATTTTTTTGATTACCAAAAGAATTTGTGCTCATTGTAAAATATTCAAATGGCATGAGAAGGTATAAAGTGAAATGTTAAAAGCTCCCTCAAATCTGTGTTTCCGGAAGTAACCACTACTATCAGCATTTTCCAGATGTGTGGTAATAAAAGACAAAACAAAACAAGTGAGACTGTATAATATTAAACAAAACTTATTGGAGGGCATTGTTTTGGGCTGAGCTCCTGCACTAGGCCCCAACCAACCAGGCTAAGGATCGAAACGGAGCCACCCATGATCAAGTTCCAGGTGACCACGAAGCCCGAACTGAGTTGTTATCTGACCTTGGGAGACATCAGGAGAGAGAGAACAGCCAGTTTCCCAGAGGGGCCAGTTGTAATCTTTAGTCAACATGGGAATGAAGTTTCCTTTGTATTAATCCTTACAACCAAAGATAACCTGAAGTAACCTTATGTTAGCCGGTCAGTTATTTTTCATTATTCTGTTTCCCTGTGACAAGGGCGGTGACTCTGATGACCAGGTCACTTTCCACTCTTTGCTTCTGCCTTCTTCAGCCCTCTCTGTCCATAGAGCTAACAGCTTCTGCTCGGCTCATTGGAACACTTACCCTGTTTGATGGAATGAAGTCTTCTAGAATCATAAACCATCTTTAAACTAAATTTGTTGTAATTTTGCCTTTTGACTATAATAGTGCTCTTTCGAAACCTCCTCTCTTATCTCAAACCCATGTATGTGACTGCTATCGCTGACTTACCCTTTCTTTCCACGTTGGCTTGGGGATCCACTGGGGGAATGTGCCTTATCTGTACCTGCTTTACTTGAGACTTCGATTACTAGCTTGTGCAGTCCCTCGTGGGATTTTCCATTCCTACTGCTCTCCCCTCCTTCCTGAAGATCCCCTGTGCCTGTCCCTAACCGCATGTCCTAGGACACCTGGACGGCCGCTCTATTCTGCTTCCGCAGACAGTGGAAGATCCGCGGATGTACCGGTTTGGTGGTTATTCGTGGGGCAAGATCAATTCAGTGGGAGCTTTCCTTTGCCTGCCCAGAAGGTGTCACTAGAGGATGAAAATTAAATGATTTCACCGTAGAGAAAAACATGGCCAATTTTCACCATCCTGCCTCCCTTATTGCAATTGATTTCCTACTGTTCCTTCATCCCCTTGTTACCTACTTCTCCAGCCTCCCTGATGAGGTAGAAATGCTCGTTCCAAACAGCTCTGATTTAATTTCACTAACGGCAATCAAGGCGGAGCACTTCCTCCCACTCCCCGTCCCCTCTAGTCAGTGTGGCTCCTGCTGCAGTAGACCTGACTCTTGTCTCTCTCTGCCTCTGCCTCAGGGGACGTCAGGAACGACATCTACATTACTCTCTTGCAAGGTGACTTTGACAAGTACAACAAGACCACGCAGAGGAACGTGGAAGTGATCATGTGTGTGTGCGCGGAGGACGGCAAAGTGCTGCCCGTAAGGGACTCGGCTGCTGCTCTGGGTGACAGGGCCCCCTCGGGGGGCCTCTGCTCGTAAAGATTTGCTTTTCCTCTCCCCGGTTCTGCTCTCTAAATGCCAGGTGACTTTAGGATGGTGTCGAATGATGTGGTTTTCACCTTTGGAGCGTGGTTAGCACAGTGCCCCTTAATAAGACCTCGTGTTATTTCTTTACACTAGAGCAGTCTTTTTCGATGTCTGTTCCTCTCCTTCCATGACCCCTCCTCCTTCTTCTTCTTTTAATTTTATATTTTTATGATTATTAATGTTTTTTTGCTTGGTCTCAGCTTATGGGTTAGCTTTTTGCAGTTAAAATGTTTTCATTGAGACTTGAGCTTTATTCAGGCAAAATCCATGGTAAGGAGAGGATCAATACAGTGCTTTGGGCTGGTGTGGAGGCTCAGGATGTCCTCAAAGCAGACATTCTCAGCACTTAATCTAGCTCCTCAGTGCTCAGCCAGAAATTCTGGTGGAAAGCCTTATTCGTAAATTGGTCTCCAGAGGGCTAGCAGAGTGTATTCAAGAATGCAAAGCACACTGCTATATTTATACAGCGTATGTCCTGTCCAATATTTGTCATGTGTGTTTACATTTATTTACTTATATTTCCTTTAAGATTGTCAGCATTTGTGTCCAGTGTGTGGGAGGGTTTTCTTCTCAATTCCTCCTGTTGGAGTACCTAGCCGAAAATAAAATCAGCTCTCAGCAGAAGTTTTAGCGTGGGCAAATCTTCTTAGGCCACTGTAGATGATCAGATAGCCAAGTAGGGTGGATGAGTTAATCAGAGAGGGGATGTGAAGATTGACAGGTCATCAGTTCTATCCCTGGGGCCTGGAGCGCAAGCTGTTATTGCTACCTTCCACCTAAGAACAACCAAGGCAGGGGGATTGCCAGGTGTCAGGCAGGCTGTGTGAGGTGTGATGCATTTCCTTTATCATCTCCCATTTGATAGATGGGGAAACGAAACCTTTGTCAAGTAAAACAACTTGCCCAGGGTCGTAAAGTTAGTGTATTGCAGAGATGGGGTTTGATTCCATTCTCCAGGCCCTCTTAAATACTTTACCATAATGCCTGTACATTTTTAAAAAATTCTTCCATTTTGTTTCTCATTTTAAAAATGAGGCTGAAAATCACTTCTAATAAATTCTGGGAAGATACATAGTTATTTTTTAAATTTAAAGAAATCCCCACAATTGCCTTTTTGTTCATAAAGATTAGCTCCATTAATTAATATCTGTTTAAACAAATTCTAAGCATTTAACTCATCTTCCTTTTCTTGGAGTCTGAAATGTTTCTGAAAAATAAAAAAAGTGAGAAACAGTCTGCTCAAAGGAACACAAAGGAAGAGCAGAGGGTTTTTATCTGAAAGGAAAAATTGCATTTCACAAATGTATACCATCCTTTGAAGTTATTTTTATCTAACTACCTGTTGGAGAACTTTTTAACCTGAGCTTCATTTTTAAAACATTGATACGCTTGCCTTCTGTGTTGCTGAAGGACAAATTAAAAGGAACAGTTAACAGGCAAGCAGGCATCTCATCTCCTGTCTGAACCATTCTTCCTTCCACTTTGGCCACCTTTCAAGTCGCACCCAACCAGGTTGAACTGCTGAACTTAACAAAGATGAACAGATGGGGGAGGGGGAGGTGATTGTGGGGCACAGTGATAATTTGCAGTTTCCTCTGTTAGGGAAGTTATGGGGGAGTTCAGTTGACTGACTATTGGAAATTGCTAAGGAAGCCTGTGGGAGGCTTTTCCTTTTCTATTTGCAGAAATAAATATTGCTGCCTAATTGTCAGGCAGCACATTCAAACACTTTTGTTTGGTACTGGTAGATTCTTATGGGAACAGTCCCCTTTAGGAATATTGATTTCTCCTCCTGTTCCAGCTGCCTTTGGCAGAGCAGGACCAGAGGGCAGAGTAGATTAGGACAGCCGTCTGCTCACTCTGGGGTCCCAAGAACCTTGCTCAGGAGGGGCCTTAGCAGGGAAGCTCATGGGCCGGGCTGTGGGGTCAGACAACTAGGGTTCAAATCCTGGCCTCCCCTCCTGTCAGCTGTATGATCGTGGGCAAGTTTATCCATCTATGAAAGAGAGAAAGAATAATAACCTCTTCTCACAGGTTGCAAGTTAAACAAAGCAGTAGATGGCAGGCACCTAGGATACAGTCATACGCAGTACAGGAAGGAGAGTAACATTTGGGGAAGGAGGACCAAGTGCAGGGTGAAGCCCTTGGAGGGACCCGAGGGAGTCACTCAGGCAGTCCAGCCGCAAGCAGGGCTCTGGAGAAGAGAAAAGGCTGAGACGCTGGGCCCAGAAACCCCCGCGTCCCTGAGGCAAGCCAGCTTGAGGAGGTGGAGGCAGGGCCCGGGCCGCGGGGGTGGTGGTTAAGACCGTCATCTCTGGGGCCAGGCAGCCAGGCTCAAAGCCCAGCTCAGCCTGGATTAGCAAGATGACTTTGAGCAGTTACGTAACCTCTCTGAGCCTGAGCTACTCTACCTGAAAGCCAGACCAGCAACAGCACCTTTTGCTTGTGAATATCCGATGAGGCATCATCTGATTAGGTGTTCGTGACATTTACCCGTTGTCACTAGGGAGGAATCCCGACTCCAGGCCTGAGTCCCTCCTTACGGATGCTCATTGGCATCTTCCCACGACGTGGCCCTGTCAGAGGAGTGCTCACATCCGTGGTGTCACCCGTTCCTCACGTGATTCCCGCAGAGCAAACGGGGCACGTGTTAGGAGGCGGATTTTTCTTCCTGCGGAGATGTCTCTTCCCAGGCGACGTCGGCATTAAATCCCCCGGGCTCCCTGATTCTTACTTAGACTTTCTCCAACTGAGGGAGGCCTCCCACACCAACTCGGGGCTCTCACTGTTACCTGGGGGCTGGGGGGATGGGCACTGTGGAAAATTATTGAGCAGTCCTGCTTGCGATATATACAAATGTATGTTTTCCCTGAAACTGGGCTTGGTTCCTGGTCACGATGCTCTGCTACACGCTTTGCAGCATTCGGTTCTCTCTCTGAAGTGTTGAAGGTGAGGGCAATCTTTGGTCTTTCTCAGAATATACTGAGACTTTTTTCTCCAGCCTTGGGAAATAAAAAACTTTCATCATCAGGATAGTTTTGTGAGATTCAGTTGCCTGCCATACAGCAATTTTACTTTCATCAGAGATATATGTGTATTTTCTAATTTTATAAGCTATATGGGATTCACCGGAGCTACAGAAACACTAAGCCCATAAATGTCACCAGATATAAATCTTTATAGGCTGGAAGGCATCTGGTTATTACAGAAGGAACATGGACAAGGCATTAGAGGGTCTGGGAAGTAGCCCCAGCTCTGCCACTTTTTGGGCAAGTGACTTAACCTCTCCCGGCCTCAGTTTACAGAGCTGTGAAATGGGGATAATGACAGTAATCACGAGAGGTGGTTGTGAGGATTAATTAAGAGAGGTGGTGTGTGTAAAGGGCTTAGCACTGTGCAAATAGAGACAGAGTTGGGAAGCATGTTTTTAGTTCAGTGCCTCAATAAGTTCTCAAGGGCTTCCTCCCATGGACAACCAAGAGAGTTGTGTGTCTTTGCCCATTTCTGGTTCACTGGTTATCCTTGTTTTTTTGGTTTTTTTTTTAAGAGACAAGTTCTAAAAGGACTCTGTGTCCTGCTTTCAAATGGATTTGATTTGGCTGCCAGTACCATCAGTTAATGCTGAAGTCAGGCTAATTCTTTTCCCATAGAAGCAGTGAGGAAGCTTTCTAGCAAAAGAGTACGGCCCTCCTTCCCACAGGTCAGCAGGGGTCACGGAATGCCTCCATGTGGCCAACTTTGGTGACAACCTGGTGGGGGGTCAAGGATCCACTGGAGAAGCTAATGGAATCTGGTGAGAGGCATGAACTTGTTCACCATAAAAATGCCCAGAGAGGCACAGAGTTTTGCCATTTCGGGGGCTGGGGCTCAAAAACGAACCCTCTTGCCTCTAGAAGTCAGACAATTTGAGGTTAAAAATCCGTCGGACTGCATTTATGCCCCTCTGGGTGATCCTAGGTTGAATCTTGTTTTGAGGCCAGACAAACTGGAATGAACACACACAGAGAGAGAGAGAGAGAGAGAGAGAGAGAGAGAGAGAGAGAGAGAGAGAGAATTAGAGGCTGTTGTACGCTACTAGAAGATAATTCCTTGTTACTCAGTCAACTCCGTTCTGAAACTCAGAGGGAGGTTTTTATGGCACAGAATAGCTATCCTGAATAGGTTTGTATGTGTGCTCTGCACTCACTCTATGCTCAGAGTGCCCTTCCCACATTTCTGCTCAAAGCCAACTCAGCATCTTTCTGCAGGGTGCTCAATTGTCCTCTTCTCCTTAACCTACAGCTGCACCTGAGTGTCCCTCCTCTGAGCCCCACAGTAGTATGTACGTGTGTCTGTTGTCATGTTGCATTGCTATAGTGACTTGTTGCCTTTTCTTCCCTCCACCAAACTGTGAGCTCGCTTCAGGTTCAATATCTGACTCATCTCCACGCCCCAGTGCTTAGCACAGGCCTGGTACCCAAAAGATGCTCCGTCACTGTGGGCTGAACCAAGCCTCTCTCCCCTAGCTCCCTCCACCCCAAGGAGGGCACCTGTGAGTCTCTCTGAAGCCCCTGTTCTCTCCCCTTGCTCGGCACTCCCCCCACCCACACCCTGGTGTGTTAACATTGGAAATCCATCGGAAGGAGTTGCTGCTTGGCTGATCTGAGCCTGTTTGTAAACTTTGTGCACATTCGGATTTAGGAAACAAATAGGATTAATAAGACTGGCAGTAACTCCAAGGCTGGTTGCCATTTACAATAAGGCAGCTGCGTCAACGCCAGGCGCGCTCCAGCGGTTTCTGGGATGGAAGTAATAGAATTTTTGTAGTTAAGCAGCTGTCACTCCCATGGCTGAGGGCGCCCATGTATAAATCTGTAATGTAGAAGGGCCATGATGGAGACCTGGCGGAAAGGTTAGGGAGGGCAGAGTGATCCCAGGCCCTAAGGCTGGCCATGGCCTTGGGACCAAAATTGCTTCAGGACAGAAAATGGCAATTCTGTATTTTTTCTCTCTCTTTGTTTTTCTTGGTCAGAATGCAATTTGCGTGGGAGCCGGGGACAAGCCCATGAATGAATATCATTCCGTTGTGTACTATCAAGTCAAACAGCCACGCTGGATGGAAACAGTGAAGGTAATAATAATAATAATTAATAATACTAATAGCAGCAAACATGTATCTAGTTCTTACAGTAAGCCAGTCACTGCTTTAAGTGCTTTATTTAAACAGTTCACTGACTGCTTACAACAGCCATGTGAGGTCTGTAATATTTCCCTCATTTTCTAGATGAAACCGTAACACAGAACAGGTAAGTAGCTTGCCCATGATCACACTGCTGGTAAATGCCAGAGCCAGGATTCGAACCTGAGCAGGGTCTGTGCTTCTCAACACTGCCAGAGGGAACAGGGCACCGACTGGACCAGTTAACATTCTTCCTCCTTTTTGTGAGAGCAGTGGAGCAAGGCAGCTGTGAGCATGGACCCTGGACCCAGAGGATCTGGGTTCATGTTCCAGCTGTCATGCTCGGCAGCTGTTGGACCTTGGGCAGATCATTCAACTGCTCTGTGCTCTGGTTTCCTCATCTATAAAATGGGAACAATAGGATGACTATGGCAAAGAAAGAGTTTAACACACATAGCACTGTCAGAAGAGTCCTTGGAAGAGAGTACGCACTCAGTCGATACCATTCATGATCAATCATACTTGGCAGTTTTCTTAGCGTGGAAAACCAAACTGGATTTTTCACTCCTTCGACATGCCCGTGAAACACTTGACCCTCGCCCGTGATTTACCCCCCCCCCCCGCCTTCTTCAGGGCGGTATAATTCATAGTGGTAGGAAGCCTTGTGACCCTCTGTGCAGTGGGGGAAGAAAGGGGAAGAAGGATGTACTAGTTCCAATGTGCGGCTCAGTCTCCCTCAAGGTCCTTCTCATATAGCGCTGCCCCCCGCCGACTGTTCTGTGGAATACTAAGTGGTGTTGTGTTAAAATAATGTTCCCTGGTCAGACAAATGTGAGAAATGTTGAGAAATTTGAGAACAAATATAGAAGTCAAAGACTTCCTTATTTCAGGTTCTCAGAGCCTTTGCGAGAACGTGCTGTGCAGATCTGCTAAAGGAAGTGAGAGTGCAGGGCCCTTCCCGAACCTCATTGACTGGCCATTTCCTGTTTTCCTAGTGTCGTAGCCCAGGGCTAGTATTCTGTTGAACGAACGTATTTTATTAATAGAAATTCCTTGTTTTGGCTAGGCGTGGTGGCTCATGCTGTAATGCCAGTACTTTGGGAGGCCGGGTGGAAGGATTGCTTGAGGTCGGGAGTTTGAGACTAGCGTGTGCAACATAGTGAGACCCCATCTCTAAAAAAAAAAAAAAAAAATTTTAATTAGAAAAAAACTAGCCGGGTGTGGTGGTATGCCTGCAGTCCCAGCTACTCAGGAGGCTAAGGCAGGAGGGTCACTTGAGCCCCGGAGTTCAAGGCTGCAGTGAGCTATGATTATGCCATTGCGCTGCAGCCTGGGTGACAGGGTGAGACCCTATCTCTAAAAAAGTAAAGTGTAATAATAAAATTTAAAAAAGAAATTCCTTGTTTTAATCTAAGTAGATGGGAGGCTTGATGGATCAATGTGATTGTGAGTAACATGCAAGAATAAATTACGTTTTCCTCATGAAATGTCCAGCTCAGTTCTAGGGCCAGTTATGACAGAAAGAACTTAAGTCACCTGTAAGGGCATAGCGTCCTCAGAGGTACCCCCTGGGTCTGAAACAGCACCCTAGCACGTGTCCAGTGGCCTGTCAGGCAGTAGGAATGGAGGCCTAATGGGGTGCACCGTGGTTCTCCTGATCACCCTTCACTGGTCTAGGACCTAAGCAATGTGGAATTGTCAGACAGTCTCTTGTGGACACTGCCCAGCCCATCGAATCGTGCCGTTCTACGTGGCAGAGGGGAGTAACAGAGCTTGCAAGCAAATGCGAGCCTGTAAAAGGCCGCATGGTGCCTGAAAGATGTCATTTTGCTAATTCCACTAGATGGAAGTGGAATTAACAACAAATATTCATACTACCAGATCATCACACTAACCAGAAAGGAATAACCTCCATTGGAATAAGAATTTGGAATTAGTTCAGTGAGCAGTGAAGCTTGATCATAGGTTACATCTCTCTGCCTTATAATGAGATATTATTATTATTATTATTTTTTTTTTACCCACTGTGTGCTCTGACTCCAAACTCCGGACATACACATGACTTCCTTTTCAGTGATAGCTATTCAAACCCAGTGGTTCTTGACTTGTCATACATATTGCTATTTAATATTTTCCTCGGTGTATCTGTCAGTACACACTGTCTTCAAATTGATGGCTTGCCCAACCTTGGGGTCAAAAAATTATTGTACTGGCTTGGGTTTCTCTTCTCTGTGTTCTTTTGCACCCCGTTCTGTCTCTTTGCTAGCGCTTCTCATGGGGCTGTTATGTGTCGCCCTCTGTGGACCGTGACTCTTTGAGGGTGAGAACTGTGCCTTACGTCAGCGTGGCCAGCGCCTCACGTGATCGTGGTTTCCGGTAACCATTCAATTCACAGAGAAAGGCTGGATGGGACGGCAGTCACCTGCGAGGCCCTTGGTTCTCTTGCTCTGTCTGAAACGCGGGGTGGTGGGCCTACTTGGGTCACATTTCATTTTCTCCAACAGAAAGTGCCCAAAAGTATACATCTGTTTTGGCTTTAAATAGTCATCTGTACAGTGCAAACTTACCCCTTTTTTTTTTTTTTTTGAGACAGAGTCTTGCTGTGTTGCCCGGGCTAGAGTGCCGTGGCATCAGCCTAGCTCACAGCAACCTCAAACTCCTGGGCTCAAGCAGTCCTCCTGCCTCGGCCTCCCAAGTAGCTGGGACTACAGGCATGCGCCACCATGCCTGGCTAATTTTTTCTATATATTTTTAGTTGTCCGATTAATTTCTTTCTATTTTTAGTAGAGACGGGGTCTCGCTCTTGCTCAGGCTGGTCTCGAACTCCTGAGCTCAAACGATCCACCCGCCTCGGCCTCCCAGAGTGCTAGGATTACAGGCGTGAGCCGCCGCGCCCGGCCAAACTTATCCCTTTTTAAAATCAAAGTGTCTTCCTCACAGGTAGCTGAGGTTCTCTGCATCGGCCTGAATCGCACGTTGCGGGGGAGCTGTGTGGCTTTGGGAGGTGGGCGGTGCAGGGCCAGGCCCAGAACATCAATCAGTGGTGCCGTCGGGCCACTCACGGGACAGCGATGCTGGGGTGACCCGGGGGTGGCTGTCTTAGCTCAGTGTCCTTAGAAATAATGTGTCCAGCCAAGGGTGGGATGAGCCCTAAGGATTTTTCCAAATATTATTGGATTAAAGCATTTTTATTAATTTGCACAAATGAGAGTCCTCCGGCAAACTCCCGAACTGCCATGGTTAACTTGCTAAGCCCTGCCGCAGTCGCCAGGAGTCCTGGAGTGTGTGAGGAAAATGTGCACCATGCAGTTTGCAGTGCATCAAATCCTGTGCTAAAGTTATGTGACTTTTATATCAATTTGGGGAGATTCATTTTTCCTCGCTATAATTTACGGACCTCTTTTCATTGGCTGGGAATGCAATTTGCCAAATGGATTACATTTGGTACTTTATTTTCTCTTCATAGCTAGTTCTCATGTAATTTATTTACAGTTCATCAGGCTCGGTGGATGTGTAGTAAATCAGCAGGCAGCTCTCTCAGTTAAACGGTCAGGCTGCCGTTGGGGGTGGGGCGGAGTGGGGGGCCCTTTAACTCGTTGTCTCCTGAGCTCTGGTTTCTGCCTGCTGAGGTGGCTGTGCCTATCGAAGACATGCAGAGGATCCATCTGCGATTCATGTTTCGACACCGGTCATCTCTGGAATGTGAGTACCCAGCCAAACGGTATCTCTGCGGCTCCTCTAAGTGGGGAAGAAGGAGTAGCTGGGTGGCCCATGGGCCATTGCCTTTCCTGACCTCACAATGCTATTTCCAGCTAAAGATAAAGGAGAAAAGAACTTTGCCATGTCCTATGTGAAACTGATGAAAGAAGATGGAACTACTCTGCATGACGGATGCCATGACTTGGTTGTCCTCAAGGTACCGCGTGTTGGAATGAACTCTGCCCTGAAAGGGTGCAGGAAGCAAGGGGGCAATGGCAGACTTGCTTAGTGGCTAACAGCAGGGACCCCAGAATCACACACACACACGCCAGGGTTTACCAGCTGTGTGGCCTTTTGCAAAGCCTTAACTTTTCTGGGCCTCTGTTTCTTCATCTGTCCCCCCTCCGTGCATAATTGCGAGGATTGTATGAGACAGTGCACATAAACACAGCAATCATGGGTACATGGGAGAGCTCTATAAATGGAAAAGGTTGTTGTTACGTACAGAAATGGGCCCCTGACTCCGTAAGGACCTCTATGGGACGTGTAGAAGACCTACAACAGACATTTGAAAGATGCTTCACGGTAGCTAATGGAAAAATATTAGAATCTGGGGTCCTGACCCTGCTGCTGACTAAATCTGGAATCATTTCACATCCCTTTCCGAGTCTCAGTTCCTTTTTCTTAAGCAGTGATGGCAATATTTATAGCAACCCAATAAGATGGCCCATGTGAAAGGGCCACGTGAACTGTAAAGGGAACACATATGCCCACTATTTTTATTTTTACATTGTGGCACTTGGACTGTTTTTGAGAAGTGCAGAAGTGTTTGCCTTGATCTTACCTGCACGTTTCTTCCCGCGTGCCCCCTTGCGACAGCAGAATGCATCTGCTGCCACCTGGATGGGTGCAATGTGCATGGCTATGAAACACATTAAGGTTAAGTGGCCAGCACAGGGATCAAACATGCGCCCTTGGCTTTCTTAACCTTGAAGGCTGAAATTGCCCTTTTTGCCTATAGTGTGCATGGCAAACACAGCCTGATCGAGGCCTTAGCACACAGTACTCTTCTCTGAGTCTGACTTTTCTGGAAAACCCATTTTCTTCTGTAAAGCCTCTGTTTTCTCATTTATCACACTTTGAGCTAGTTCTTGGCTTGAAAGCCATTCTTCCCCAGCAGACTGTGCACTCCTTGGGTGCAGAGGCCAAGTTGTAGTCGGTTTTCTTTTACTTTCCACCGTGAAGCCTCAGTTTCCTCAGCCGAGGATGATAACAGTGTCTGTTTCATATGGTTGTCACGAGGCTTCAATGAAATGGACCAAGGCATGTAAAGTACTTGGTTCAGCTGCTGGTGCAGAGTAAGATAAATGTTATCTCCTATAATGCCTCCCTCTAATCATTCATTTTAACTTATGTGTCTATCACTCTACTGTGCACTCTGTATGCATTGTCCTTATTTAGGCTGCTCTAGTGTTCTAGGAAGTAGGGATTATGATTTTCCTCAGTTTACTCATTTAAAAAAAATGAGGCTTGGAAAGGCCAAGGAACACACCCCAGATGGCATGGACTTGTGAATGGCAGAACAGGGTCTAGGTCCCAGGATGTTCTTACTTGGTGCCTTTGCCATTAACTTCTTCTTTAACGCATCAACTGCCATGAGTTATGTTCTTACTGTTACAATTAATATTGGCAGTTTAATTCTGAAAATGTGGATTAAATGAAGTCAGTCAATTTTGTTTTTCTATTTATGTTTACCTTTAAATTACAGTCAAAGTTTTTATTCTATTTTCATAATAAAACACTGTGGCCCCAAGGAAAAATTTCTGATTTTTTTGTGTGGCAGTCAATGTGTTAAGCTGGATTCCTTATCTTGCTGGTGGGATGTATTATAACCTTAAAATAAATTAGGGTTACTTAAAATGGCCTGTCTAGGAATTTTCAGTTCCCTTTTTTGCCATTAATGAACTTTACAGAGACTTCGACTGGTTGATCAACACTTTTTCATTAATGTAACTTTGGATTCTTGCCTATTTTGTGGAGAAACAGCCTTGCCTCACCAGCCGATAGTTACTGCTTCTCCGATGATTTTCCTCACTGTCTGTGACCCTCTCCACTCCACAGTGTGTAATGTGGCCACTGCAAGCTCTGTGTAGCGTTGGCTATGTGGCCTTGCCTAGGGGCAGTAACCAAAGTGTCATTTCCAGGGGGACAGCAAGAAGATGGAGGATGCTGGTGCTTATCTGACTCTTCCTTCAAATCGACACCATGTGGAAAACAAGGGGGCCGCCTTGAGCCGAAGCTCCAGCAGCGTTGGGGGGCTCTCCGTCAGCTCCCGGGATGTGTTCTCCATTTCCACTCTGGTGTGCTCCACAAAGCTCACCCAGAATGGTAACGAATCATCAAGAGCTGTGTGTGTGTGTGTGTGTGTGTGTGTGTGTACATGCCCAGGGAAGTCCTGGTATGGGCAGTTTAGCCCAGTGACAGTAATTCTGCGTGTGTGGCCTCTATTTTAGTGGGCTTGCTGGGTTTGCTGAAGTGGCGTATGAAGCCTCAGCTGCTACAGGAGAATTTAGAGAAGTTGAAGATTGTGGATGGAGAGGAAGTGGTGAAGGTCAGTGGGGCTTCATCTTGTTTGTATTCATCCATCGGAGGTAGAAATTTCAATCCTGGGTGGCTCCAGGGGAGACACGAAGCGTTGAAGGAGATGGAGCAACTGTTTCTCTGGTGATGGGACACATCGTCCCAAGTCGCCATGAGGAATCTTTGTTGGGCAATCCAGGGGATGATGTTATTCAATGGCCGTGAACGTCGAGTGGCAGAGAACTGTGGCTGTGCCCAGTCTCTAGCATTAGATCAGCCTGGGTGTATACCCCACTCTCCCACTTACCAACTTCATGTGATAAGTTTATGAATGTGACATAGTCGTCAGGGTTGTTATGAGCATTCAAGGTGGTAATGTTTAAAAATTACCCAGCAATCTCTTACACATAGCACACAATAATTAAACAAAGCATATGAAGCATACAAAGTTCAGTGAATAGTAACTATTAATTACTTTTGTTGTTATATGTTGCTACATATAGTAGAATTATCCCTTGGTACTACCGACCCATCATTGTTAGAAATAAAAAGTATTCTTGGTTTCTGCTGCTTGGAGAACATTATGTATTAAAGATGAGAAAGAGGAAGACATCAGGGCTTACATTTTAAGTGAAACAAGCAGAAAACAATGCAAATGTCAGACGTATTATTGTGTCCACATAGCAGTGGAGAGTATGAAGTGTCTGAAGTGCAGGTCTAATTAAGGCAGCCCTCCTCTCCAGCACTATGAATTGAGACAACTGTTTCCTGGTGGTCCCAGGTGAGCTTGCTTCTATCTGGAACTTGGTACAGCTAGAAACACTGGGATTGAACATCTTTATGTGGTTATTTTGCGTTTTGAGGGATTATGGGAAATATTGACCCATCCCTTAGGAGGGAGGAGAATCAAGTTTTATTTAATTTCCCATACCTGGGAAACAGTGGTAGAATTTCCAGATGCTTTAAATGTATACTCTCGGCCCACCCATCTGGTTCAGCAGTGGCAGGGTGATTCCCCCAGACACCCCTTTCATGAGCTCTATAGCCTTCAGGTAGCTTGTCACGGGGTTGGGGGGCCTTCCATTGCCTCCCTTTTGCATTCTTTTTTTCTTTTTAAAAAAGGTTTGCTATTGAGGTATAATCTACGTATGAAATAGGTGCAGAGCAGTTATGGTGAGAATATAGCCCAGTGAATTTTTACATGTGTGCACACGCGTGTACTCAGCACCCACCATCAGATCAAGACACAGAACATTTCTAGCATTACGGTAGGTTCCCTCCTACCCCTTCCTGGTCAACAACCCCCTTTGCGTAACCACTGTCCCGACTACCATCATCACAGATGGGTTTTTACCTGCTCTCGAATTCTGTAAGAACAGAGTAGTAAAGAATGTACGTTTTCGTGTCTGGTATCTTTTACTCAATCCAGTGCTTGTGCAGGTCATGCTTACTGTGGCATGTGGAAGCGGATTGCCCTTCTGTGTAGCGGCGCAATGTTCTCTAGCGTGAAAACGCCGCCACGTATGCTTCCACTCTGCCGTTGATGGGCAACTGGGTTGCTCCAAGTTCTAGTTCTTGTGAATAGAGCTGCTCCAGACTTCTCGAACATGGCATGTGGTGGATATGTGCTCTCGTTTTCTTGGACAGACACTTAAGAGCAGGATTTCTGAGTCACCTGCACTCGTCCTTAATGCGACCTTCCTTATTCAATCCAGTTTCTCCAGGACACTCTGGATGCACTCTTCAACATCATGATGGAGCATTCTCACAGTAATGAGTATGACATCCTCGTCTTCGATGCTTTGGTAAGAGAGAGGGGACAGTGTTCAGTGCCATTAGGCAGTCATGGGAGTCTGACTGTGAGAATACTGAGAACCTGTAGCTCTTGTGGCCCTTGTCGTGAATTCTTTAGAGGCCTTATAATGTTTGGCAACCAGACCGATGAATGAGCTGCTGTTTCCTTTTGCCTGTTCCTGGTTCATGTGAAAGCCTGGGGCATGGTGGGTGAAAGGAGAATGTTAAGTGTTGACGTCAGGTTGACACTGGTTGAAGGTATATGAGGCTGGATACTGGGAATGGTCACTCTGGCTTTCCATGAATGCTGGGGGCTGGTCTACATTGTAAAAGCACCTAAAATGTTTCCCACCTCTCCTTTAACCTTCTTCTTCCTCATGTCCTCCAACTCACCGAGGTATCACACTCCTCCTGTCCACCCAGAACCTTCCACGGTGGGAGGCCATCCAGAGCTCTCCTGCCTCAATCTTCCTTCATGGTCTCTTCCTCCTCTCCCTGTCACAACTCACATATTCTCATTGGCATGTCAAAATAAACATAAGAAGCATGTGCATTAGGGTGTCTGTGCCCAACAAAGTCTTCATGGGTTGACCCCTAGTGTCATGGGCATTTGCATTTTTAAACTTGGAGACAGCTGTGGCTTAATCAAGTGCTTCCCAAGAGGATCCCCTAGAATGCTAGCCCCACAGCAAAGATGTTTCATGGCAAAAAGATCCTTTGATTAATTAACTCAGGGAAATGCTGAACGTTGCATGACCCTCTTAGAGATTCACCATGCACATAAGCAGAGTAGGCTCTGAAAAGTTCTGCAGTAAAGAAGGCAGTATAATAATGATAACCTGTTATTTGGCCATGAAATCCTTTTATAACATCATGCAGCACACTTCATGAAATGATTTTGGGGGTTCACTACCTTAATGAAAAGGACTATCTATTAGTGAGCTAACTCCTGGGTAAGAGAATTTTGGTAGGGGTTGAGTTATGCCAGGTGAATATGGCTTCTTGCTGTGGATTTGCCCTGAAAATACTGATTCCCTGCATCTTCCTCAGATCTACATCATAGGACTCATTGCAGACCGGAAATTTCAGCATTTCAACACCGTTCTGGAAGCCTACATCCAACAGCATTTTAGTGCTACCTTGGCTTACAAGTAGGTAACTGCTCACATGGGGATTTCTTGTCCACCTCCTCCTTGCCCTGCCAGGATGCCTAGAGCACAGGAACTTGAGTAATTTCCTTTTGTCATGAATCTGTGTGAGTTCTCCCTTTTCTGATAAAATCCAACTCATGCCTAGGTTATTTGGATATCAATAAAAATATGCAAAACCCATGGGTTGGGATGAATCTTTATAGTGGCAGTAGTTTGTGGAAGTGCCCGTTTATTCATTCTTTCATTCAGCCAGTCAACTATCATTGACTGAGCAGTTATTCATACTTGTGGTGGACACCAGAGCCCAAAGCTGAAGAGAAGAAAGTGCACATACCACGTAGCTCAGTGTAGCATGGGTGTAGGGAGCCGAGGGTTAGAGATGGGAGATGATGCTGAAGAGTTTGGTGGGGGTGAGATTGTGGAGGGGCCTTGGAAAGCAGGCTTGGGGCTGGTGCAGTGGCTCACACCTGTAATCCTAGCACTCTGGGAGGCCGAGGTGGGAGGATCGCTTGAGGTCAGGACTTTAAGACCAGCCTAAGCAAGAGTGAGACCCCATTTCTACCAAAAATGGAAAAATTAGCTGGGTGTGGTGGTGCATGCCTAGAGTCCCAGCTACTCGGGAGGCTGAGGCAGGAGGATTGCTTGAGCCCAGGAGTTTGAGGTTGTTGTGAGATAGGCTGACGCAACCGCACTGTAGCCTGGGCAACACAGTAAAACTTTGTCTCAAAATAAAAAAAAAACCCCAGAAAAGAAAGGCAGGCCAAGTAGTTTGAAGTCTACTCTACTGGTAAAGAAGAAACATGGAAACTTTCTAAGCAAGGAAGTTCCATGATATTACAAGAACACTTTCTGTAGAAAGAAAAGGCTGAAAAAGACATTATCACCACCGTTATTCCTACTGATGGTGACTGGTTTTCCTAGTCAAAGGATCTTTTTCCCTCACTAATTTTTTTCTTTGCTGGCTTTTTTATGGCTAGGAAATATTTATTTCCTGTAATAAATATGTTTTTTTAAGCAGAGTTATTTTTATGCTCACAAACGAGTGAGTGAGCTTGGCTGTACCACCACCTTTAACCTTTGATTGAATGCCTTATAATTTACAGAGCAAACTAATTGCCATGTTCTGGGTAAAAAGAAAGAGATGTATTCTGAAAATATTACCCCTTATTCAGGAAGTTGATGACAGTGCTGAAGACGTACTTGGATACTTCCAGCAGAGGGGAGCAATGTGAGCCAATCCTGAGAACTCTGAAAGCGTTGGAGTATGTGTTCAAGTTCATTGTGCGGTCGAGGACATTATTTTCACAGTAAGTACTTGTTATGTTAGAGTGATTTATCAGCTCTGCAGTTCTTGGGGGATACAGCAATATCTTTACTGTAGGAGAAACGTGTCTAAAAAATTATAACCAGCTGTTGATCAAAAACAACTTAAGAATACAACCTAGAGAATTTTGAGTGTGTAATAATTGTACCCTCTAAGTTCATTTGAGAAAAAAGAAAGAAATCTTAACATGTTGTAGAGTTAGTTTCATCCAATGAATGCGATTTGTGAGTTGAGGCTCTTCTGTGTTTAATCTAATATTCTTCACCTGATTTGAAATATGGTGGACATTTTCCAGGAATCTATATTCAATGTCAGAGGAGCTGGGAGTGGGAAGAGCAGAATTCAGGGAGTTTGACATTTATTTGGTTCTCGTACGTTGTGCGTGGCATACGAGCTGGTGTTTGTAGTTGACCTGTCTGTCCTTGAAATCCTAGAAGCCAACAAGTGAGCTGGTATATTAGAGCACTTAGAGAGATTTTGATGGTGACAGCCAGTATCACAGAGGCCAGCTGCCTTTTTCTTTTTAGGACCACTGCGATGGGGTCTTGCGGTGGGAGAGAGAGATTGGGCTCAGCTCCCCAGTGGCCTCTTTGAAGGGCTTTGGAGACAGAGGTATTCAAATGCACTCTATGAAGGAACAATTTATATTCGTCCTGGCTATAAGGCAAAGTTAGGTAGAGGATTGGTTGTGTACGTGATCAGGTTGGTTGTGTGTGATGGGAAATAAGAAAAAAGCACACGAGGAATGTATTGTCTGGGCTCTTATCAGTGCAAATGAAGAACGTTCAACAGAAACTGACGTATGGAGAAACAGGACTTTATTTCACATCATTGAAAAACCTGGGGGGTAGTTGGCCTCTGTCATGGCTGAATCCAGATGCTCACTGTCTTTGGGAGAGTCTTCACCTCCAGATCGTGACTTTGCTTTCGTTTAGTTGATTTCCTTCTGAGGCAAGTTTTCCAATGTAGAGGCCACTAGAAGCTTCGGGTTCACATTCTACAAACTGAAGGAACCCTAGGTTCCCTGTTGTCCTAGCAGAACCCTATGCCAAGAACTGTCCCAGGTATGTGCTAAGGTCTTAATCAAACAGTATGGCTGGGGGGATGAATATGCAGCTGTGTGGTTGTGGCCGCATGTGCGTCTCTGGAGCCATGCGTGGGTCAGGCCAGCCACTTATGGCGTGGACTTGTTTTATTGGAGAGTCCACTCCCCGAAAGAAAGTTGAAGTCTATACCCATCATTTTGGTCATGACAATGGGTGGACTGCTACAGCTTCATACTTTGACAAGGCATCTGAAACGGGTAATCACTTGGGGCCCTCTTAAAATTCTCTTTGAGATTTCAGGTGATGAGTAGAGAGATGTGAGTGTCTTAAACCGTGCCACAAACATGTGTCACTTAGGTTATTCTGAAAGTGAAATATCTGTTTCAAATTCCTCTGGCTTGTCAGTTAGTCAGGTCTTAGCAGGGTATTCTTCCAGGTTTGAGAGATACTTGTCAGTATTTTGAAAACCAAGAGGAGACTCCAGTGAGTCTTTGTAAGAGTTGAGTTTCTTTTTTTTTTTTTTTTTTTTCAATTTTTTTTTTTTTGAGACAGAGTCTCACTCTCTTGCCTGGGGCGAGTGCCGTGGTGTCAGCCTAGCTCACAGCAACCTCAAACTCTTGGGCTCGAGCAATCCTACTGTCTCAGCCTCCCAAGTAGCTGGGACTACAGGCATGTGCCACCATGCCTGGCTAATTTTTTTTCTGTATATATTTTTAGCTGTCCAATTAATTTCTTTCTAGTTTTGGTAGAGACGGGGTCTTGCTCTTGCTCAGGCTGGTCACGAAAGAGTTGAGTTTCTTAGAGGAGTTCAAGGATTCAGACAGCATAGTTCCAGGGTAATAGGCAAGGCTGTCTTACCCATCTTCCAAGAGAGTTCGATCTATAGGAAGAGCGTATTTTCTATTTATCATATCTTCTTCCCCAGCTATTCCTTTCGTTTATTTATTTTATTGTTTCTACTCCCTGCTGTTCTCTCTTCCTTCGTTCGTTCCTTCCTTCCTTCCATTTCCTTCCTGTTTTACCTCTCAGTTTTTGTCTCTTCCATCTGCTGCAACAAAGTACATTTGTACATTTGCTTTCACCTTCTCTGCCTCAAGGCATGTCATCTTGCAGAGCCCCTAACTCTTAAATTGGTGTAGATTCAGTGCTGCTTGAATGCTAATTGACTTTTGGCTTATTAAGGAGCAGGGTGATCTGTTATTTCTTGTTGTATCCTTAGCATAGCATAAGGAACATCACTGGCATTTGGTCAGAAGAGATGTCCCTAAAGCAACCCAGGCCTAATCTTGAATCCTTTCTCATGAACAAAAATGTAGGCTGACCTGCAAAGAGGGTCTAGGACCTCATGCTGGGAGAAGGTGTATTTTGTGTCTTGATCATTTTAGCAACGATCTGCTCTCTAGTGGAGCCTATAAGGCATTGGGAAGTGATCAGGGTATTTCCCCACACGAGGGGGCATCTTACTTGGAAACTAGGAAATAGAAGGTTTAATGCTTTGAAATTTCTAAACCAGCTGGTGGGAAATCAGAATATAATTATTACTCTTGGGCTTATTGTGTCTGGTATTGTTTCTGTTTCCTGTTATTCCTTTGTTCTCTTTCTCCATGTGCATAATTGCAGCTGATCTAGCTCCCATTAGTTGTTCCCTTGACATTTTTTTTTTTTATTTTGCACATACTGCGCATGAACATTTGCCAGGGCTAAGGATTTTCCCGTATCAATATGCAGGATGCAGTTGGGTGAGGGAAGAAGAGAAGTTGTCGAGAAGGAGTGGAATTTTTTATTTTGTTATTTTTTTTCAGAATGATTCATTTTTACTGATAGTCAAAGAAAGTGAGTTCCTTGTTCCCAGTGCTTGTGTCACTGACTGCTGAGTCAAAGTCTGGGGCAGATGTCTCTGGGCGCATGCCTGTGCCATAGCTGCAAGGGAAGCTGGCAGAGCAGGTTCCAGCTTCTGCTGCAGGAGGCAGGCTTGAAAGTAGAGAAAATTCCTTAATTGTAGGAAGTGTGTCCACCAGATGCTGGATGGCCATAAATACGACCAAGATCCACTAGGCTTTTGTAGAATGGCTGAGCCCCAGGGAGGTATAGAGGATAGTGAGTTGAGGTGATTATTTTCTAGACATTGAGCTTCTTTTACAAAGCCCTTGCAGGGCCTTTGATCCTGAAGCTCAGACAACCAGCTGTGCTGATCCCCACGGTTTCTGAGCTTGTGGAATTACTTGGAGTCTGGAGCAGCCTGTGCTCCCCTGTTGCATGTGAGGGATGCCGAGCAGCTCCTCTTCCTGCTGGCTAGGCGTGTAGAAGTGAGAATGCAGAGCTTCTGCAAGGGTGAGAGAGGAGAGCCAGAACACAGGGCCCTGCACAGGTCCTAATGCTGCCACAGCTAGAGTACGGGGGCAGTGTGGAGTAATATTGCGAGTACAATGTTCACGCTGGACAGACTTCAAAGGGAGTGATATTTTTGTCCCTGTAAGTGCCTGGCTTAGTGAGAACTTTTTTCTGGGCCATGCAAGTGTGAAGTCTGGTTGGCCAAGCAGAGGGGCTGTCCCGAGAGAGAGCAGCTCCAGCTGGAGGCCGAGCACCGTCAGGGCTGCTGAGAGGTGCTGGACTGCATGAGTTTGGGTGCTAAGTCTCATGGTACCATCCCTAAGCATGGTAGGAATTCAGTAAAGAAAATGATGACTTTGAGCGAGAGTGGTCAGGAAAGGCGCCCTCATCATTATGGTGAAGCTGTCCAGGCAACTGTGACTTTATCCTTGTCCCCAGGAAATGACTAAAGAAAAGCTGATATAGGGCAGGCCAGGTGAGCTCACACTCCTTACACTCTGCATCCTGATGGGGGCCACAGCATCTGGAAGCATCGTCCTGCTCCCTACTCCTCACCCGGGAGCCTGGAAGGACCGCCATGGCGAACTCAGGGCCACTGGCCTGCCCTGGGGGCTGCCGCTTCATTAACAGGGTATCTTAGGAGGGTGGTTCACAGCCGTAGTGGACACCTCCAGTCTAGCTGGCCTCACCCAGGGCTGGACATGATTGCCCTTCCTCTAACTGCCTTCGCCATCAGTGATCAAAACCCAGACACTGGCTTTCTAGTATTTTCTTTTGCCTTTTTTCTTCTTTTTTGCATCTTTCTTTATTCTGCACTGCCCCACCACTGCTACCAAGCTACACCTTATCCCCCGACCAGCTCAGTTTCTTCTTATGTAAATAGTATATAGTGGTTCACCCTCCAGGTCATTATGTTAGGCAGCAAGAACGCCTGAATAAAGCTCTGGCATGCTCAGCTTAGCCTGCAGTCCAGGAGAATACATAAGCCTCTGCCTTTTTAAACAAATGTGAATTTAACTCGAAGGTACTTGCCAGTGTGATTTGTTTTCATTGTTCATGTATGAATAAATATTAAAATGTAATCATGTGTTTATGCTGAGCCTGGGCTGAAATGCCTGTCACAATGCTATTCCTGTTTCTCTTGCATGTAATTTGTTTGCATGTTAATGCCATTTATTCCTTCGTAAGCCTCTGTTTTTGGTTTTGAATATAATTTTACTTTTTGATGACAGTAATGGCTTAGTAAACTGCACAATTGCAGTTAATGGGATTATTTTATGATAACACTAACTTGGTTGGCATCAGATCAGGATGGAAGAGAAAACTGTCATCAAAAGGATATTGTCAAACAGTGACGTCTCTTTAATTTATTATCTATTTTATGCGTTGCCGCAGTGTTGAGGGGGAGCTAACAGCCTGTTTCTCACAAACATATGTGAAAGTGCTTTGTTAACTGTTAACTAAGTTGCTGTTATTATAACATGAAATTCTGTATATGTATGAGCTTTTAAATAGTTCTGTTTTCCCTTTGCCTATGGAAATATTGGTAAGTGTCTGTTGAGCACCTGTTGTGTACTAGGCACTTCGTTAAGGGATGGGGACTCTGAAATTAGTAAGTCAGACTTCCTTAAATACTGGCAAGGTAGTGGGCAAGATAGGCCTGTACCCCAACAATCAAATCACAGTTCTCTGAGCTAAGCAATGGTCAGTGACATAATATCACAACGGAGGCTTACAAACGGTTCTTAGGGGGACCGAGAGGGTTGAACGGCAAACTCCACCTTGGGTGGACCAGTAATTCTTCTCGGAGGAGGTGATGTTTCAAACCAGACATCGAATGGTAGTTAAGAAGCCAGCCTATGGGAGAAAAGAGAATCCCAAATTCTAAGTACAGCGTGTGTAACAGAACTTCCAATCACTCCTGCTGCTCTCCGGTACCGTTCATTAAGCCTCGCCTCTGCGCTTGTCCCTGCATCACTTTTCACTCTACCTCACTTAACACAGCACAGCAAGGCAGAGATGTTGTGTTCATTACACGAAAGAGGAAGTGGAGGCCCAGAAAGGTGCAGAAAGTGACTTCAGGTGACACAGCTGGATGTTGGCAGGGAGGGATCTGACACCCAAGCTGAGGTTCTTTGTGCCATGCTCTGTCCACACGTGAATAGCATGTTTGTGGGGGACAGTGGCCACTGGGGGAGGCCGTGGTGGAGGAAGGGGGCGTGATGCATCTGGACGGGGGGTTGAAGCTGGATTGTGAAACACGTTTCGTGCTAGACCCAGGAGCTTGACTTTGACTTCATCCTCTGTGCAGGGGGACTTCAGTGGAGATGCTGCCCTTCACCATTAGAGCACACAGTGGGTGCCCCAGTGGGCACACAAACTAATCCACTGGGATCAGATAAAAATATTAAAATTTATTTTATCCCAGATGAAGAAATTAAACTTTATAAACACTTAGAATAGTACATGGATATCATTTATAAATAAATAAATAAACCTCTATTGAGAGTCATGCTTAAAATGAAAAAAAAATTTTTCTCATTGGAGCAGCTTGGAAACCACTGCTTTTGGCAGTGGGGAGTAATCGAGGTTCTAAAACAGAGGATTAATATGATTAGATTCACATTTTTAGACAGAGTTCCCCTGGGGAAGAAAGGTCAGTTTGAGGAAGGTGGCACAGAAAGGGAGAGGCTGGAGATGGGAGGTCAGTGAGGAAGCTGTTGCAATACTCCAGGCAAGAGGACTTGAACTAAAGCAGACACAGCGGGACGGAGGAGAGGAAAGGAAGAAGACAGGGTGTCCAGACGGTGGGCTTGCCAGAACTAAGTGAATGTGAGCATGGAATTGGAGGAGACGGCCAAGTCACCTGATCTGACCCTGAACTTTGTGGCCCATTTGACCTGGCATTGCGGACCAGCATGTTATGGTGTGTTTAGTTTGGGACATAAAGTGTTTGAGGTATTTATTGGTGTAGCCAGATGGAAATGTATAGCAGGCAGTTAGATACAGATTTGGAGCTCAGGAGAATGGAGAATGGAGATACAGTTTTGGTAGAAATTGATCCAAAGGGGCATTTGGAGCTATTGCGTAATGGGTGAGTAATACTATAAAACTGAGAATGAAACCCAGGGAGTTAGCCCGTTGAAGGGATGGGCGAAGGAAGGTCCCACTGAAGGCCGGATCAGGGCCCGGGAGAAGCAGTAAGAAGGGCTGGCATTCCAGAAACCAGGAAAGGGAGTATTTTCAAGGAGGGAGTGTCAGCAGTGTCAGCTGTTAAGTGAGGTCTTGAGACTGAAAACTGATTAGAGGCATGATGTTTTGCAATTAGGAGGTCATTAGTGAATTAGCTACCTCTTTCCCAGAGCTTAGCGTCTTTCCTGACATCCCGTCCAGTCCAGAGGCCATCAGAGCACGCAGAGGGACTAGGGTTTGAAGTGCAGTTGATTTTCCCTCATCTGCATGTGAATTGCTGACATCTGGATGGTTCTTGGCCGGGTTGCAATCCTAGACTGGCTTCCCCTGGCCGTGCTTCAGAGACTGGGCAAACTGTTTCATGCCCTGCTCACAGCTCAGGGTAGGACATTGGTCTTGTCCTCTCCCACGTCCCTTTACATGGCTTAATTTTGCAGAACAAGGCTATCCTGTGCTGTAGACAGTTAAGGGGAAAGCCGCAAGGACTCAAGGTATTCACTTTTCCAGGTTGAACCAGTAGATGATTTCCTTTGCTTGTTAACCCCCTGTTAGAAGTCTGAGAGCTGGCTTGCGGCAGGACCCTTGCCTGAGCGCAAATGTGGCTACTGCTGCCAGGTGCCGAGGCTGACAGTGCCTCAGAGAATGACTTGGGTGGGAGAGGAATTTAGGGAGTAAATATGTAGTTTTAAGAAACGTGTTTGCAAATCCCCGTAATCAAATACGGACATGCCGGATAAGAAAGGTCTGGTTTGCCGGAGGGGTGAAATTCACCATGCTAACACAATCGTTGGGGACTCCCACCGAGTGGAATTGGGATGACTAGATGTACTTTGTGATCTCATCAAATGCGCTTGAGGCAGGCATCACCCTGAAGTAGAATTTGTTTCTTTAGTAGAAAATAATGTGTGGCTCACTTGTCAGGCTTGCTGCTTGTTGTGTCTTTGCGTAGAAGGAAGATCGAATAGGACTTAGTTATGAGGTACATGTGGTCACTGTCCTTCAAGGCTCTGAACTTGTCCTTCTGTCTGCCTGATCTACTTTCTACAGAGACACATTGATTTCATTCATTCATTTATTCATTCATTTGTTCAGTAAACCTTTCTGAGTCTTACCATTTGGCCAAGTTCTATGCCAGGATGCTACAGTGAACAAGAGAGGTATAATCTCTGCGTCATGCCGCCTTTATGTAATACTGGGATGGACAGGAAAAAAAAAAAGAAACAAATAAACCGAGTGGTTGAAAACTGTGATAAATGCCAGTGAAGGGAATAAGCAAGTGTGTAGCTGAGACAGGTGGTGCAGCAGGTCGTGGTGAGAGGAAGCTCTGGAACCCAGACTGCCTGGGTGTGAATCCCGGTGGCTGTGTGACCTCGGGCAAGTCACGTCACCTCCGTGCCTCAGTTTCCCTGTCTAAAGTGAGGATTGCCTCACAGGGTTATTGTGAGGATCCTGAAGAAGTGACATTTAAACTGAGATGTGAAGGATGCAAATGAACCAGCCACACAAGGGACGGATGGAAGGAGGGAGGAGTTTTACAGAAAGTTGGAGAAGACTAGTGCGGCTGAAGCACAGTGAGCAAAGGGAGAGTAGGAGAAGGGTGAATTTTGAGAGTGAGGCAGAGGCTACCATGCAGGGATTGTTCCAGGTGTATTCAAAGTCCTCACGAGGTGTTTAACTAAAAGTGCTCACACGCGGGGTAGCACGCTCTAATACTTGGATGGCAGATGCCATGTGCCATGTGTATTTCATAAGCCCTGCAGGCCTCTTTGGTCACCTCATGTAAGAGACACATGGCATAAGCTGTTCCTTCTTTAACAGGGCTAAAGGGTAGACGTAGTTCGTGCTTCCTCAAATCAGGAAGTAATCCCCAGAGTTCTTGCAGTCTCTCAACTCTACTAAACGTTATTGTTCTACAGTCACAACGTTTATTGTTTTTAAAAGGTATTTATGTTTTTGCCACTGTGAATTTTTGGTTGTGGTTATGGACAAGTTTTTTTTTCAAGTATACAATTATGGTCCGTCCTCAATTGTCTGATGTGTGTGTCTGAAGAGCCCTACTGTCCAGAGTAGCAGCTGCTGTCAGAGCCATTCGATGCGGCCATTAGAGGGCATCATGCCGCGGTGCGTTCTTGCGCGCACGGTACCTTTTCTCAGAGGAGCACTCTTCCAGAGTAAAATTTGCTGGGCTGGATAGTGTTAATTATTTTTTCCTAATTTCCTGTCAAATGGGCGTTCTTGGGGAGAGGGCAAACCGCGTGTCTTGGGTACCATAGGGGTGATAAAAATGAAAAGGTTGCCAATAATTTAACATATTTTGTAAATAAGCCACAGATAATAATATTACCATGCCAACAATTAGCATGATAGATAGTACGAGCCACAGCATTTTATACCACAGACCTCTCTCTCCTCCTTGAAACACTTTCTTCCCATGACTTCTGTAACACAGAACCCTTTTTGCAGTCCTCATACTTCTCAGACCACTCTGTTATTCCCCCTTGGGGCATCCTACAGGCCCAGACTGGTCTCCTCTTTTCACTCAATTCCTGCTTCCTAGGTGGACACATCCAAACCCACTGCTTCTATTATCACTTCTGTGCATATAACTCAGAAATCCATCCCGACCCCTTCACCAAGTTCTAAATCCATATAAGCAGTCGTTCACTTGATAGTTCCTTCTTTAGGATCTCACAGGCAAAGTTAGCAGATCCAGAACCAAACTCATGACGTGCCCCACCTCACTGACCCACAATCCAGCCTCGCCCCCTCTTAACTGTCTGTCAATTCACCCACAGCTTTCCTTCCTGACTACCAACTTCCTTTTTTTTTTTTTTTTTTTTGAGACAGAGTCTGGCTCTGTTGCCCAGGCTAGAGTGCCGTGGCGTCAGCCTAGCTCACAGCAACCTCAAACTCCTAGGCTCAAGCGATCCTCCTGCCTCAGCCTCCCGAGTAGCTGGGACTACAGGCATGCCTGGCTAATTTTTTCTATATATTTTTAGTTGTCCAGCTAATTTCTTTCTGCTTTTTTTTAGTAGAGACGGGGGTCTAGCTCTTGCTCAGGCTGGTCCCGAACTCCTGAGCTCAAACGATCCACCCACCTTGGCCTCTCAGAGTGCTAGGATTACAGGTGTGAGCCACCGCGCCCGGCCCTGACTACCAACTTCCTACTCCAAGTTCTAACACCCCACACCTGCGCTATGGCAGCAGCTTTCTCCAGTGGCCTTGCTGCATGCATTCTTGTCCTCCTAGAGTCTGTTCTTTATAGAGATTTTTGGATTTCCTAGATTGACAATTGTAACATCTGTAAATATAGAAAGTTTTGTATCTTCCTTTCTAATACTAATTCTTTTTCTCCCTATCTTACTGTACTGGCTGGGATTCTAGGTCAGTGTTGCATAGAAATGATATCACAAATGGTGCTTTGTATTTTTATTGCAGATGCTTATTATCAGTTTATGGAAGTTGTTAATGATGTTCATTATGAAGAGATAATAGATTTTATTGTGATGACTATTTCTACCTTCTTAGCTGTCCATCCTTCCCACCACCCTAACTTTTCTGACCTTTTTTTCTCTTTCTTTCTTTTGGATTGTTTTTAGTTTTCTCACTCATTTTTTCCCCCTTTACTAGTTTGAAAGTTACATTTTATATTCAATTCTATTAGTGGCTACCTAGATATTTTATCATACATATTTAACTTAATAAAGTCTAAATTAATATCGTTAGCATTCCCCTGAATAATAAAAGGATTTTAGAAGGCTCTGTTACTCCCCTCTTAAATAGTATGCTAGGATTATGCAGTATTTTAGTTTTGGTTTTTAAAAATAACTCCACGCATTAGACATTATTATTGTTTTAAACAGTCAGTATTTGTTTATGTTTTTACCAGTAAAATTTCATCTTTATTGTACTGTATACTTTTAAATGGTTAAGATGGTTAATTTTATGTCATATGTTTTTTAACTATAATAAAAAATAACAGCCTATCATTCCTCCTCCTTTTGTCTTAGACCCTTCATATTTGTTTTCCTTCTTCTCGAAGTAAATCTTTTAGAATTAACTTCAGTAAATTCTGTTGGTAAAATCTCTCAAATTCAATTATCTGATTTTATTCTGAAACTTGAAAGGAAGTTTTTCTAGATAAAGATTTACAGCTCTTTTTGTTTGTTTACTGTCTTCTGCTGTTAAGGTGAACTGTTAGTCTTACTGTTGTTTCTTTATAAGCATTCTGCTTTTGCCTCCCTGGTGGCTTTTAATATCATCTCTTTATTTTTGATGTTCTGCAGTTTCACCATGATGTACTTAGGAATGATTTCGTTTATACTACTAGGAGTTGCTTTTCCTGGATTTAGAATTTTGAATATTTAATCCCAGTTCCAAAAAAATTCTCATTCTTATCTCTTTTAATATTTGCATTTTCCCCTTATAGTCTATTATCGTTTTGAAATATCAGCCAATGTATATTAGACCTCATTATATTCTCCAGGTCTCATAAACTCTTTTTCATATTTTCTGATTTTTTTGTTTTGTTTTTTGGGTTCATTCTGGCTAGTTTCTTTGTCCAGTTCACCAATTTCTCTCTTCAGCTTTGTCTAATATGCTGTTTAACTCTTATACTGAGATTTTTCTTCCAATTATTATATTGTTTATTTTCAAAAATTCCATTTAGTTCTTTCAGGTCTAATCTATCATTTTTATAATGTTTTGTTTTTTGATCATCTTTTCAAGCATTCTTTTCATATTTTGAAGCATATTAAATGTGTTGATTTTATATTCTTTGTTGTGTAATTCTAGGAGGGGGAATCTTTGTGGGTCCGACTCTGCTGTCTCTGTTTTGGGTGGCCTTGCCTCCTTGTCTGTTTTGTTGCTATTATTATTTCCTAAAGCTAATTTTTTGGGAACTTTATCAGTTGATATATATATTTTTTAGCCTTCAATTAAAGTTTTTATTTTCCTCCAAAGAAAATCAGAATTTCCTTCTTTCATTCATCTAGGGGCACTACTAACCAGAGACCTCTTCAAGTTAAAATTTCTGTTCGTGGACGCGAGCAAGGAATGTGAATTTGGAAAAAACAAAAACAAAAACAAAACACAGGACTGGTTTGTGGTTAAGAATTCTTTCCTCAGCTGGGCACAGTGGGGCGTGCCTGTGGTCCCAGCTACGCGGGAGGCTGAGGCAGGAAGATCCCTTGAGGCCAGGAGTTTGAGGCCAGCCTGGGCAATATAGTGAGACCCTATCTCTGGAATAAAAAAAGAATTCTTACTGGAGACATATTTCCCTCAATACATGGCACCAAAGACCGGTACTTTCCTTATTGTTCCTTTTTGGGCAATAGGTTTATTTCTTTTCCTCTGTTATAAAGAAGATGCAATAAACTGGGAAAGCAGCTTTATGTGAGGGTCTCCGATAAGCAGGCCCTAGGATTTATCTCATTTCTTCTATTCCCTGACCAGCCATCAAAGTACAAGTTCAAGGACTCTGGGGCTCGACAGGTGCCGTCAAGACAAAATTGCTCCGAACTACCCAGAGTCACACTTTGCTTCGTGTTTGTCCTCTGTGGGTTCCTTTCTTTCCTGACAGCTCACTGGCTCATTTTAGAAACACAGCTTTGGTAGTTTCCGTTGAGAGGTTTTCCAGGGTGTTTTGCCCACCGTACTGTCGGAAATGGAGGTTTTAAATCTTTCTTCTACCCTGCAGCCAGAGCAATTATTCCTCAGTTCGAGTGGATTAGGATACTGTCTTTCTTAAAATCCTCTCATTTCTTCTTATTCCTCTTTGGCAAAGACAAAGCCTAATGTGGCCTCAAGGGTCTGCTGTGCTGGCACCGTGGCCCCTGCAGCCCCACCAGTCGCCTTTCCCCGGACTCCCCAGGCTTCCTCCCTCTGGCCTCCTCGGCCTTCCTGCAGTCCTTGCGACTCTCTCTGCTGGCTCCCTTCTGCCGCGGGGCCTGTGCGCTTGCTGTCCCCGCAGCCTGCAATGCCCCTCCCTCTCCTTCGCACCCAATTTTCTCTTATTCACCTTTCCGGTGTCACCTCAAGAATCGTCACTTCCTCAGGATTTTCTGGCTAGGTCAAATCTCCCTATTTTGTGTTTTTATTGTCCTCGTATTTTGTCTTCGTCAATCTTTATTTCTCTTTATGAAGTCTTTGATAGCACAGTGATTGGTGCATAGTAAGTCCACAAAAAAATTTTGTTAGTTGAATAAATTATCTTATGGAAACCCCTAAGCACACCTGTTGGAGCCAAGTAAAAGCTGTCCTCCTCCTAGAGTTTAGCCAGTCCGTTACGTTTTAGTTTGCTTCCTGGAGTCATTTGATTGCTTTCTTCATTTGGTTTCATGCCAAGTGTGCACAGCTGGGTCGGTGAGGTCTGGTGACTAAAATGCAGCCCTGGATTTTAAAGCTCCCCTGTATGGGTCAGGTCACCTCTTCTTTTATTAACATTTCCTCCTCTCACAGGGTTTAACGTGATAATCTGGTGCCTCCCCATCATAATAAATGTTAGAACATGGTCTCTCCTGAGCCCTGGAAGTCAGCATGTTAAGGCCCCTGCACCGGCTTGTGCTGTAGCCGTTGTCTTCTCTATGCACTGCATGCTCAGCTTCTCTAAGCCTCGGCTTCTGCTACTGTTTTCCCACTTTGGAAGGCATCTGTGGGGCAGGAGGAAAATGTGCCTCATAGCTAGTCCTGGAAACCTAAAGATGGTAAGGAGCTTCTCAGTACATCGTTGTTTCTCAGCTTTTTAAGATTTGCTCTTGGAGCCTATAGCTTCTAAAGGCCTTTAACTCAGCATTTATTCTTGCTTGCCTCCAGCAGCAGCACATACATACCTGTTCCATGCATACTGTGCCGTAAGACTTAGTTTCTCTTGTTAAGCAGTTGAGTTGATAATGAAGGTCTCTGTCTATTTCAAAATGAGTTGAAATACTTGTCCAGTGGTAGAGGTTTGGTTTGCATTAGCAATCAAGTGTTTATATAACACATATTTATTGAGCAGGTCACTGTACTAGGTACTGGAGGTACAAGAGTGAATTGGACAGTCTTCATGGAATTTTTAGTGTAGTTGGGAAGAGAATCACTAAGCAGAGAATCACGTGGGTGCATGTAAAATCAAGGGGAAATGTATGTGAGGTGCTCTCAGAGCAAGTAGTAAGGAGATCAGCTTTCGTCACAGGGTCGGGGAGGCTTCTCTGAGGAAGGGTCACCTACTGTGACCTGAAGGATGAGTAGGAGGTGGCAGGTGAAGAGGAGGAGGGGGTAATAGGTGAAAATAAAGCCAGGGGGAGCTCCCTGAAACAGGAGGGAGCTTGACCCAGTGGAACTGTGGAAATGCCAGGGTGGCTGGAATCAGTGACCAAGGGACGGAGTGGCTGGAGATCGTCCAGAGGGGTAGGAAGGGGTGGATCTGGAAGAGCCTTGAATGTTAGTTGGGCTATGACATCTAGACATTGTCTTAGGGAAATGGGGAGCTGGATATGGTGAAATATATATTTGGTCTTCGACCCCTTTTCCTGGCATACAACTCTGAAAATCCGTGGAATTTCCAAAGTGATGTCTTTGTGTATGCAAATGAGTTGAGTGGTGGCTGGCAGCCCCTAAGTAGCTTCATGCTGGGACTGGTCACTGGAAAGACCAAGGCAAGATTAAAGGTTTGGGACTTTCAGCCCCACCCCCAACCTCAGGAAGGATGGAGGGGCTGAGGGTTAAGTTGCTCACCAATGGCCAATGATTTAATCAATCATGCCTACCTAATGAAGCCTCCATAAAAACCTAAAGGGATTGGCTTTGGAGAGCTTCTGGGTACCTGAACACCTGGAGGTTCCTGGAGGGTGGCCCCCAGGGAAGACATGGGAGCTCTGTGCCCCCTCCTCCATTCCTGTATCCTTTGTAGTAAACCGGTAAACATAACTGTGTCTCTGAGTTCTGTGAGCCACCTGAGCAAATCAATCAAACCCAAGGAGGGGGTCATGGGAACACTAGTTTGTAGCTGGTAGATCAGAAGCACAGGTGAAACGGCCTGGGCTTTGCCATTGGCATAAGAAGTCGGGCAGTCCTGGGGACTGAGCCCTCGCCCTGTGGGATCTGACCCATCTCCAGGTAGACAGCATCGGAACTGAATTGAATTGGAGGACACCAGCTGTGTGCCCTGCAGAGCTGCTTATTTGCTTGTTGTGTGGGGAGAAACCCCCCCAACATTTGGTCACAGAAGTCGTTTGTGTCGATCGTTGCGGTGTGAGAGCAGAGGGAAGACAGTTTGTGTTTTTCCCCACTCAGGAACTGTGAGAGGATTTTAAACAGGAATCTGCTATGATCACATCTGTGTGTTTAAAACGATCCCTCTGAGCACTGTGGAGAAAGTAGATAGAAAGGGGGTAAGAGAGAGGAAAAGGGTGTTGGTTCAGAGACCCTCGGAGGTGAGAGGTGGTGGAAACTTGGGCCGTGGTGGTGCTGATGAAGGCGGGAGGGCGAATGGCTTTGGGGGTGGGGTTAATGGCCTTGAGGACTGAGTGACATTGAAGCTTTTTAAGACCCACCCCTGCATACCCTAGGTCTCCGACTTGGGCACCGGTGGGGCCACGTCATGTGCTGGAAACTAGAGAGAGAGCAGGCAACAGGCTTGGTTTCAACATGTTCTGTCTGGACTCTTTGACTGTAGACGCCAGATAAGGATCCTGGAGGTTTAGCCCAGCGGTAAATAGTTTACTTAAAGACGAGGGGACGATGGCCCAGAGTGGAGTGATCTGCTAAACCTCATCGTCAGTGATGGAGTCGGTTTGGATTCACTCCTGGGCAATAACGCAACCTCAGTGTTTAAATGCTGCACTTCTCGGGTCTTCCCAAATTTCAAAACAAAAGAGTTTCACCACACATGTATTTTTAAAACCGGCACCGTTAGTAAGGAAAATGTTAAAAATTCTATTTAACTACACACCACGTGTTGAGGTTCTCAGTGAAAGAGCAGCCTGGGGTTAATTAGCCTCCTCAGGAAGCCATGGAATCAAAGGACAAAGTTCAATGCTGTTGGCATGACTGCAGTTTAGAGTAATAATAACTTGGCATTTCTTAGGCAATTGTCTATCCAGCTGCAGTCAGTGCCAGAAACAGGAGGTGAAAAATCAGCATCTCTATTCTGTACTTGTACAGGGAAAACCACCTCCAGCTGTATGACCTTGAATTAGATTCCCTGGCCTCAGCCTGCATTCCCACGTGAGAATGAGAAAATTCGGGGAGGCTTTGGGGAAAAGGGTTGTTGCAGGAACATGCTAGAAGGCAAGAAACATTGACGGCAAAGAAAGAGTTCTTTTTTTAAAAATTAAATTTAGTATTTGTTTAAAAACGAGACTGTGAAATAAATGTGTATAATGGAATTGTTCTCATATTCAGTCCCCTTTCCAAGCGGTAACTAAATTATTGATTTAAAGTATAGATTTCTAGATTTTACTAGTTTTGCGTGCACGTATGTATAACCATTCTGCAACTTAATTTTTTCTGTGATCACTTAGGATTTCCATGGAAACCTTCTAGGTTATTAAAAAACTAAAGGAAGCAATCATAAGAGAAACAGTTAAAACCTAATTTCTTCTTGTCATCCAACTGGACCAACTGGGCCATAGAGAAAGAGCTAGAAGGGCTCTGCTGAATATTACTTTCTCTTTCCAGTAGATGATGCAATGCAATCTGTGTTTTTGTCTATATGTCTTGGAAGTATGTGGGGGGTGGAGGGAAAAAGACAGAGAGATTGAGAGAGAGAGAGAGAGAGAACTTCCTTCTATCTTTAGAAACATTGTTTTGGGAACATTCAATTTCTAATTATATTGGGGGAGGGGAAACCCTGAATACCATTTTTCATGCTAATGGTGAAATTTACTTAAATGCAGAATTATGCAACTTAGTCCTCCTTGCCAAATTACATGAAGTCTGCTCTCCTCTGAGTAGAATGAAGGGTGGCACGGGGCACACGTCACACACTATCCATAACTTAAAGTTCTTTTCAAGGCTTTTTGCCTGCATCTTATTACCTGCTTACCATGAATTTATTACACAGGGTTGCCATATTTTAAAAATAAAGTGTTTTAGATGGATTGTTTTTCTTTCATTTCTTCCATATTGTTAACTTCAATTTTTTTTTTACATTTAGGCTGTTTATGCTTTCACCTGAGGCAGTTTTTCTTCAGTGATTGCATTAATTTTTATGTGTTCATTCTAGACATTTTTCAAAACAGGCTCCCCACGTGTTTGAGTTTGCCTTCCTTCCTCTCAATCACAAATCATCCTTCCCCGGGGTTATTTACAGGGAAAAGACCGTTAAGTGAAACTTCTTTGCAGTTTGCCCTAAGGGGTGATCCCACCTCAAATGTCAGAGTCTGGAAAAGTTACAGCCCAATAGAAATAACTTTGTCATTGATGAGAGGATGGACACCAGGAGCTGGTCTGAGCCCTGCCTGTGGCCTGCCGGTGGGATTCAAAGACCGGGGCCTGTGGGGAGGCATCTCTGGCCACTGGGGCCGTTTGATCATTCATACTGGCAACATCCCGACCCTCCCTGCCCTGCTCCCTTTCTGATAGAGCTTTGCTCTTTCTCTTCTCACAGAATAAATCTTTACATCTCAACTTTGGCTCCCTTTGAAACATTTCTCTGGTCACTGTTGAGCGAGACATCTAACTGCAAGCTTGTTGGACCAAAATTCCATGTCTTAATCTGCAGTTTCTTATTAATTTCAGGTGCATAGACCTTGGTGGTGGGGGAAAGGGTAGGGATGGTGACCGTGACCATCCAGGGCAGAGGTGAATCAGGAAGGGGACCCTGTCTTTCACGAGCCCTTTCCAGCCTTATTGCATTGAGTTAAACGTGCCTGCTGAGTGCACGAAGGTTTCATTCTGTAAGTAGGATCAATAAATGCGGGGATGATCCTCAGCCACTGGTTTAGCTATAGCTATTCTTGGTCCCAGGTGCAGGCGGTGAAGGGGAGAGAGAGAGAGAGAGAAAATACACTTGACTCCTCGGCTCTGGTCTTAAAGTATTGTGATTTTCCCAGAGTGATCACTCTTCTGAAACCAGGAAAGACCCAGTGGTTCTTTTTGTAAAGTCACTAATTTATACCTACCTGAATAAACAAATTATTGACTGAGGGGTAGGAATACCAGCAAGTCACCTTGGATTTAGAGCTGGAATAGAAAAAGGTTAGAGCCAGCCTGCTAGCTTTCCTCCAATAGTCCCATAGCATCACCCCCTGGGCAAATGATGCTTCCCTGCCCACTGCCTTGTTCCAGCTCCTGGCAATCAGCTATTACTTTACTCTGTTCCGGCAGTAACCACTAGCAGTATTGACTGGTGGTTAAAGGGGTGAAATTTGGAGCCAGACACTCCTGGGCTCAAATTCTAGCTTTGCCATTTATTAGTTGAGTGACCTTGAGCAAGTTATGCAACTCAGCTGAGCCTCCATCTCCTTGTTCAATTCATGGTGATGATACCTGTATCACAGGGGTGCTGCAGGGATCAAAGGAACAAATATTTACAAAACACTTAGCACAGCGCCTCATGCATAGCAAATGCATAATAAATAACAGCTAGTAGTAGCGGTAGTTGTCTTAGTAGTTAAAGGTAATAATAATAATGATGATGATAATAATAAAGGCTGCATGGTGGAATTTGACTATTAATAGCATCCTTGAGATCTTACATGGGTACTTTAGAATTAACTGAACTGTGATGAGTTCTGAATTCCTAAGACATTTCTGTAGAGCCACACTGAAGATGCTGAGGTTCATTTGTTCAATAATTTATCATTTGTTTATAACTCACTTTTGATGTTCTAGGCCTATTGCTAGACATGGGATATTATGACAAAGATAACCTTGATCTCTGTCTGCATGGAGCTTAAACTCCAGTGGAGAAGATAGAAAAGTAAGTGATGATAAAGAACGCGGTATCATGGTAGAGAGGTCTCAGCTGCTATGACAGTCTGAATTAATGGTGTGTAAACCGTGTATCATTCATCTGGGGAAATTCACTAGATAAGTGGCATCTCTTTTGTAGTGTTCCTTAAGCACCTTGCATCATATTTGAGGGGCACAGAGGTATTTTGACTTGTGTGGCAAGGTAACAAAATGGTGTGGTGATCTCATTGAATAACTTTGTTCAGTTCCATATAAGATCATGGAATTGTTTAAAACAGATTGTTTGGTTCGAAAAGCTTTCAGTTAATCTGGTTTTGCTCCCAGCCTCTGTGAAACGAGCTGGGAGTGTGTCTTGGCCAAGAGCAAATTTAGGCAAAGGTTGACCAGGTGAGGAAGACAGGGCTAAGCCTGCAGTGCACTTCTGGGACTGCTGGGGAAGGGAGCAGGTGGAGGACAGGCCGCAGTGGGTGGTGGCGCATGGTAGGGTGGGCACTGATGGCAGAGAGGTGCCACCAAAGAGCTGGCAAAGCTGTGTTCAGTGTCAGCCAGAGGCTTGGCTCCCCTTGGGCTTTAATTCCCCTTGTTCATGCCTCTTTTTTTTTTTTTTGAGACAGAGTCTGCCTCTGTTGCCCTGTCTAGGGTGCTGTGGCGTCATCACAGCTCACTGCAACCTCAAACTCTTGGGCTCAAGCGATCTTCCTGCCCCAGCCTCCCAAGTAGCCAGGACTACAGGCACGCACTACTATCCCTGGCTAATTTTTCTATTTTTTGTAGAGATGGCGTTTCGCTCTTGCTCAGGCTGGTCTCAAACTCCTGAGCTCAAGAGAGCTTCCTGTCTCAGCCTCCCAGAGTGCTAGGATTATAGGCCTGAGCCACTGTGCCTGGCCCTGCTCATGCCTCTTTAAACCTTTGTAGATAATAATAGGCCCCGTCAAATGAGCTAATCCATGTGAATAACTTAGCACAGTGCCTGAACCCTAGGGAGTGCTCAGTAATAATATTAAACTTTCATTTTTCGATTTTTGTCACTGTATGGTAAAAAATGATTTACCTAAGTTTTTTTTTTCCTTGTGTTTATCTCCAGTGCAGTGCCTGGTATGTAGTAAGTGCTCAGTGAATGGTAGTTGTCTTCACGAAGATGCTGATTTCTTTCTCCTTAAGGTTCAGGAAGCAGAAAGGGGTAGATCCAGAAGAAAAATTGGATATGATGTAATAATAGCCACCATTTATTATTGACTATGTGCTAGACACTGTGCCAGTTACTTTACATGCATTATTTGATTTTAGAACAACCTTATGGGGCTAATAGCATTTTACTAATGGGAAAATTGAGCCTTAGAGAGATGAAGTAACTCAGCCAAGGTCACCTAACTAATAAGTGACAGAGTAGGGCTTGGAACCCAGGCAGTGCTGCCCAAACTTCTCTATTGCCTCAAAGAGGCAGGGAGGGAATCAGGAATTTGGGGGAGGTGGGGTAGATGCCTGTGAATGAGGCTCAGAAGAGCGGGAAGTGGGCAAAGTACAGAAAACAAAATAGGGCCAGGGCATCAGGAGACCCTCCCTTCGCCTCTAGATTCTTAAGCGAATCTGCCCACTCGCTTTTCCCAGCCTGAGGTTGCTTTGGTTGGGTTCTGCTCCCTTGGGCTGCCAGCCTGAGATTGGCATCTCAGTTTCAGGCTTTATGTACCTGCATGGAAGGGGTGATGCGAAGCATTGTACACACCATATGGGGCTCCATTTGCAGTTAGTGAGTGCTCAGCTGTGCACAGTGTCTCCTTAATGAATCACATGCAAGCGAGCCCCGCTATATTTATCCAAGCCCTGGGAGGTGGAGTGCTGGCTCCGGCTGGACCTGCGTGCCCCAGAACAGTGCCTTGCAGGTTGTTCCAGTTTTCCTTGTGGTCAGGGCCTTAGGGCCCTTCAGTAATTTGTTCCCTGGCAGAATCAGCTGGTTTCTGAAGTATCTTTCCAGGCGTTCGAGGCCAGAAAAAATGTTTACCTCCCGAAGCTATAACAGAGACCAAGTGCTAAAAAAGGACCTGGAAGCTACATCTGCTGTGCCCTTGACTTCAAGGCCACATTTAAAGCATCACAATTAGATAAGACACTTTTATTTTCTTCTCAAGCTTCGCAGGGGAGGTCCCGCAATGCATAATTGCCCCACTATCATTAGGTTATTTCTTCCATATAACCTAAAACCCTTATTTATTTTTTCCTTAGTAACTCCTTATTTGAAATATTCCTTTTACAGCCAGATGTGGTGGCTTGCACCTGCAGTCCCAACTGCTCGGGTGGCTGAGGCGGGAAGATTCCTTGAGCCTGGGAGTTCGACATCGCAGCGAGCTGTGATCGTGCCACTGCACTCCATAGTGAGACCCTGTCTCTTTCAAAAAATCCTTTATATTCAGATCAGATCTGAATCCAATATGATCCAATATGATCGCTTTTGTGCTTAGGAATCAACAATAAGAATTGCCAATGTTTACTTAACACTTACTAAGTGCCAGCTACCATATTAAGCACTCGAAAAGCATTATCTCATTTATTCCCACCTCAAAATAACCCTTTGAGCCTTATAGCTCCCTAGGAAAGTAAGATTTCAGAAAAGTAATTTATCTGAGGCCTCACAGCCAGTACATGCAGGAGTCTGGCTTGAGAGCGAAGCCCTTTGCGTGAAATAGCTTTCTCTTTCCTTTCTTCTTCTCGACCGTAGTCACGTCCTTTAACTCTTCTTGCCATTCCCAGCCATTCCCTCACTTAAAAATAAACGTGTGTGTATGTATGTGTGTACACATATTTCCCATTTCCCCCTAGAATTGCTTTTTATCCTTTATAAAACCTAGGCAGGTGCAGAGTATATTTCTATCCCTGGACTCAAGTGTGGTGTTAAGGTACTTAGCTTGTGACATGCATGTCAGGGAGCAAATTGGATTCCCACTGAGGCAGAGTCCCCTGACCGGAGCTTCGTGGGATCTGTGTCACCTGCCTTGCCTTGTTAGATTCTTGAGGCGCAGACGAATGCTGCGTTCTGGTGTGAGCTGTGCCGTTGGCACAGTCTGTGACCTACAGCAAATCTAATCTCTCTTTCTGGTGGAAATCAAATTCAGTTTCCTACAAAGTTTGAAGTTGAATGGAGAGTGTTGGCTTGGTTTTCTAGTCTGACAGTCCCTTTTCCTTCCCACCTCAGTCAAGCAATATTTAAAAGATGGTGAAGCCGAGTTACGTCCCCACTTCGGCCCTCAATCTTTTCATCTGTACAATGAAAGCCGGGACTAAGGGCTCGCTGGGCTTCCCAGCAGCTCTTGGTTTCAAACTTCAGGGAACTGCAGGAAGAAGCTGCAGGAAGAACCAGGGCCAGTTTAAACAAAAAAGGGAGTATAGTGTAAAGATATCTGTGCAGTTCATAAACTCCCAGAAGAGTTAAATAATGAGACACAGAGAAGAAGGGAAGCAGGGCAGCCTCGGGATCCCTGCAGCAGGAGTTCGTGACCATTCCCTCTGAAGCGCTGCCGTTATGGTGACACCCAGCAAAGCCCGTTTTTATGTTTCTTTGTTGAAAATGACAAATCCTGGTGGGAGAACTGCCATGGGACCATTCAGTTATGGAGGGAAGGGGTGGGCAGGTCACCAGCAGGAAAGTGTTGCTGGAGGCCATCCTTGTGGGTGGAGCAGGTGGTTCCCAGGAGGACCTGGTCGAAACCACCCCCACCACACTCACATGCACACACACTCTCACACACACACACACTCTCTCTCACACACACACACACAGACACACACAGGCATACCCTACAGAAAGAGCCCATGTGTATGTGACTACATGGGTGGCTACGGCTGGGTGTTAAATGTGGATGGGAGACAGGGTGGCCTGGCTCAATACTACAGGTCAGTAACAGCAACTGTGATGTAGTTTATTAAACGTTTTCAGGCACCTGTGGGTAGTGGCAAGAGGAACAGATTTTAAGGCAAAAGATTTGAGGGATGGACCATCCATTAGGTAGAGCCAGGGCCATGGGCACAGAGAACAATCAGCAGCTCATCTCACAGGGAAGCACCAGCACCACCTTCCCTCACCTCTCTGCTGGGGCAGGCAGAGGATACTCTGGTTCTGCCTTTTCCATTTTGGTGGCATTTGGGCAAGTTCAGCCTCTTTAGAGTTTTCTATTTCCTCATCTGTGGAATGGGGATGATGGCAGTAATAACAATCCTACCGCTGCAATTAACAACCGCAAGACAGCAGCCGACAGTCATGGGGCTCAGCCTGTGCCTAGCGCTTTGTGTGTGACCTGTTTTCCACACAGTCCTTTGACACAGCACTGTCCAGCGCCTGCGTTTTGCAGGGGAGAAGCCAAGGCTGTAGACATTAGGATGGGCAGTGAAGTGTGGAGCACATTAGCGTGCAGACAGACTGAGAGGATGGGTTCAGGAGCTGGCAGCAAGGTGTGAGTTCTGGTGTGAGTTCCCACACTCAGCGTCGTGGTGTTCTTGGGCATGCGGCTTAAGCTTTGTTAATCTGTAAAATGGGCATCCTGATAGGGACTGTGTCACGGTGTGGTTGTGAGGAGTAAGTGATTTAATATAGACACGAACAGTGTCTGGGGCATAGTAATGCTTTGCAATGTTTGCTGTTATTAATAAAGGGTCCAGTTTGTGCAGGGCAGAGTGAGGATTTGAACCCGGAGCTGACTGACTCTAGAATACGCGCTCTAAGGCGGCTATCTCCGTGGCAGCAGCAGGAGAAGCTTCAGGAGCGGGTGGTGTAATGGGAGGGGTGGGGAGAGGAGGCAGCCTGTGGAGCTAGGGAGGGCGAGAGAACGAGGCCACTTCAGGCCTCCCAGCGCTTCTCACAGCCTTGTCTCTGCGACCTTGAACTAGGTACCCAGGAAGTCAGCAGCACTGCCGGGTCCCCATAACCGACTGGACATTCAGCGTGTCCGCTTATGCTTTTTGCTTTACAGAGGGGTTAGTGCGGAAAAGAAGGACACAAAGAGACAGAGAGTGACTAAGACAGAGAGGGTGGAATCAGAGAGAGAGAGGGAGAAGCAGAGAAAAGACACGGAGACACGCAGAGAGAAAGAGAGTGTTAATACTCCGGCAGATGAACAGAAGAGACACACACTTACAGCAGAAGGCAGAGCAAAGCAGGTGCGGGCATGGGTGAGGCTGTCGTGGAGACAGCGCGAGCGGCCGCGACTGCCCGGCTTGTTCTGTGGCTGAGAAGCAAACAGGCCTGTTAAGCGTGTCGGCACTTTATCTGAGGAAAGCACCTTTGCAACTGCCGGTGCACCGAGGAGTGTTTGACCGCGTAGGGCTGTGACAGGAGAGACTGTCCTTATCTGAATTGGGGACAGGAGCGCTCTTCTGTGTATTTCACACTGGATGCCACAGATTAGGCCGGAGTATTTCACAGTGGGTGATAACGGCTTGTTTGGAGAAGCCCTGGGCTGAACAGCACTCGTACTGCGGGCGGAAGGGGTTGACAAGACTGGAACCTGGAGTCCAGTTTTCCACGAGAGGGTGGTTCTGTGCAATGTCGCACGTGCGCGGTAGCACAGGCGTTGGAAACCTCAGGAAGGATCCACATCAGAATGCTGACGGTTGCCAGTCTCCCCAGTTGGATTAATGAGTCTCGCTTTCTACGTTACGTTCTTCCATTCTGTGCACAATTTTTACAGTAACAACACGGCCTCTGTACTCCGAGGAACAAAGGTTTACAGTAGGCTAATGATTTCAAACGAGAGGTCAGGGAAAGCACAGGATGGCGGTGTCCACCTGACGAGCGGGCAGCGGCCAGGTGGAAAGGCCATTGCATTGGAGAATATTTCCCTTTGATGTTTCTAAAACGCTTTGAAAATCTGATGGCCACAATCTCTCCTCTGATTCTTGAAATTATTAATATCCCCTCAGCTCGGGGAGATTTCCTTCCTTTGAGGTTCCTCAGGGTTTTAAAAACGACGGAAGGGGGCGTATGCTGTGCTGGGTGGTGTGTTTCTGCAGAGGACGCGAGACTTTCCCCTTGACAGCCTCGTTGCACAACAGCTGCGAAACTCACCCCTTCTCCCTGAAGTCCCCATCTCCCACCCCTTTTCTGACAAATTTTAAATGAAGGTTGTGGCTGGTTTACACCGTGGCATTGCCCATTGGCTTGAGAAATGACCTAGATGTATCTTCTTTCAGGCTTTACGAGGGCAAAGAACAGATGGAGTTTGAAGAATCCATGAGACGGCTTTTTGAATCCATCAACAACCTGATGAAAAGTCAACATAAAACCACCATCCTTTTGCAGGTTGGTTTATACTACAACGAAATCTGTCTTTTCCTTGGTCATCCAGTAAACGAGAGCATGCTGAGATAATGTCTATTTTTACTTAAATGTGCAGCCTTGTGTCTGGCCACGTGGTTTGATAATCATGACACCAAGGGCTCTTTGTGGCAAGAGGACGCATATTTATTGTTTATTCCCCATGAAGGCAGCAGTGCTTCTTTTAAAATAGCTCTGGAGCTTCTGTTACCTGGAAGGAAATAAGTCAAACCTGATCCACTTCTGATGGTGAGAACAGTTGAGGTGGAAGTCTTTTCAACCGAGACTCCAATAGTTCACTCTTACTTTTCGACAACATATACTTGGGTTCCCTTTTGGGATTAAAGAGGTCTCCTCTATAAACAAGAGGTACTTTGGAGAGAACGGGTCCTCTAACGTAGTGGTTCATGATGCTAATGTGCAGTCTGTAAATCTTTGAGAAACCTTGAGGCCCAGCCCTGTGTTTGAGAAACAGCTTAGCAGCAGAAAGTCCGAATGAAGAGGCTGTTTGGGGGAGACTTTAGACCTTGCACAGAATTTACTCACAAGCACCTGGTTGGGGGGTGGTCTGCCTGATGTGTAGTGAATAAAGAAAACCCAAACACATTTATTTAAATCAACGAGTTAATGCAGATTTCTTCTTCTCCTTCCTCTCCTCCTCCTCCTCCTCCTCCTCCTCCTCCTTCTTCTCCATCAGTGTTATTCTTTCAGTTGCTAATTTAAATATCCATATGCCTGGGATGCCCAGCGTCCGGCTACAGTTGCTGAGGTGCTAGTGTTTGCTAGGACAGAGGCGAGGAAGCAGAGGCAGCAGTTTGCCTGGACGTGCTTGCCGCTAACACAGTGGGTTCCAAACTTTGCACAGCAGAATACTTGGGGATCTTTCGTAAATTCTGATGCCTGATTCCCACCACCAGACTTTCTAGCTTAATTGGGATGGAGTGTGACCCAGGCAAGGAGATTTTAAAACCTCCCAGGTGATTTTAATGTGAAACAAAGTTTGGGAACCACTCTGGTAATGGCTTCTTTAACTTAACAACTAGTGGAAACCAGGTGTGTGTGTGCACATGTGTGTACGTGTGTGGAAGGGGGTCTTATTCACCACTGTACAGTCCTAATACATAGTTTATGCTTAATAAATATCTGTTGAATGAGTGAATGAACAAATGCACAAACCTAGGGATAGGTCTTAAGGTCTCCATTTTATTGATGAAGAAACCGAAGCTCAGACAGTTGATAGAGCTTTCTCTAGGCACCATCCCTGGGAAGTGGGATGGCCGGGATTCAGGTCTGTTCCTGCCTGGCTCTAAAGACGATGCCGGCAACCACTGCACTAGACTGTTCTTTATACTGTTCGTTTAGCACCTGCCGTAGATGGACGTTTTCTGTGGGGTTAGCTGGGACTGCACTCTTTGAGTTTTCACTTTCCCTTATATCTTGCTGGTTTTTCGAAACATCTTCCCCGTATTCCTAAACCCCTCATTATGCTCTGACAATGGGAGGAACAGGAGCAGGGGACAGCATGAAGAAATGCGGCAGGAGTCCCAGCCTGTCACCCTGCCTGTGTCATATTGGAAGCAGCTGAGCTTCGAGGCAGAGGCCACAGTGTCGGGATATCCGCTGAGAGCCGAGGATGGCCAGCGGCAATGGGAGAGCTACGGGGTAGAGTCGGGTCTGAAATAGGCTCCACGGAAGCTGAAGCGTGAGTGAGCAGACTGAACAAGCAGATGAAGCCAGCTGGTGGGGAGGAGAAAGGAGCAGACGCCCCGCAGAGGCAGAGGTGACACTCGTTCTGACTTCAGCACCTGTTTCCCTGTGAGGAGCTACCGTATCTTGTATCTCGTGGGAAGGAACAGGGGGAGAGAGGGAGTAAGGAGTTAGGGAAGGAGAGAAGGAGAGACAAAGAGAAAGGGAAAGAGAGGAAGCACAGATAGCAGGTGAGCACTTACCGGGTCGATAAGAATGTTCTTTATCAGCTGCAGGACCTCACGCTGCTCATTTGACTTCTCAGAGCCTCAGTTTCCTCATCTCTAAAACGTCACCATCTGGGTGAGGATCAAATCAACACTGTCTGCAAAAGATCAAATTATAAAACGCTATGCAAATGCAGAGAACTAACATGATTATTATGGCCTATTGAGGTTTTGGCATAAGTCTTTTCACCCAGGTTCTTATTGTCTGGGTAACTGTGTTAGAAATGCCTCGCGGTCCTTGAGATTTGGGCCAGACTGCTGGTTTCTTCTCCTGGGCTTCCACACCCATAGCTGTAGGGAGGGGCTTCGTCTCTTTTTAAATTTTTGAATTTGTTCGAAGGGCCAAATTTAGCTTCAGGGATTTACATAAAACCAATAATGCTTTTCACCTATTTACATGGCTGTTGAAAAGTTATCAAATTTTAAGGTCATATTCAAATATGGAGAGCAGTACCATTGGGAGGGGATGCAATGCTTTTTTAGGGTGCAAGGAAGGGGCTGATGGGAGTGGGGGCCAGGTTCTGTGACATCAGCAGGCCCCACACAAGGAATCGTCTGAATACTTTGACATTTGCAGCAGGAAGAGGAGCTTTGGCTTTTGACCAGAGACCTGGGTGGGAAAGTGGGTGCCCACACTTGGGTACATAACGTCATCATTTCAGCTTTCTGTGCCTCAGTTTATCCTTTTATAAATTAGGAAGCCTAATGTCTAATTTAGAGAATTATTGAGAGTACTAAATAAAGTAATAGATTTAAAGCATGACATATAAAGCCTGGTACATAGTTTAGTTGAAATAACTTTTAGTTATTTATACGTCTCCCTCCTTTAGCTCATCATAAAACAGAAGCTTTTTGGGTATTTTACTAGAGTGGAATATGGAAGGGGGTATTTGTGTTGCTAACCTTGTTACGTGACACCAAATAGTGTTAGGACATCCACTTATTCGGTTAGATCAAGATACGCATTTCAAGGAGAATAAACCCACAAGAACTGACTGTGTGGGAAAAGATGGATGGCAATGTTTCACCTAGTGAAGTAGTGCAAGGCTGTAGGGACGTGATCTAGTAATGTCTGCCGTAGGTGTTGTGTGGGGACATGGAGTGAGGATGACAGCGATTGCCATTACTGGTTCAAACTGTACTTCCAGCTGTGTAGCGGCTTATGGTAGAAACCCTTATTCATGCCTGGCTTAATTGTAAGTGGAGCAGCTCTGATTCAAATCTCAGCTTCGTCCATCGTGAGTTCTGAGACCCAAGCAAGTTATCTCCGATTTCTAGTGCTCATCTGGCTTTTGCCAATTGCTTTCTGTGGTTCTCCTTCTTTTTTTGAGTTGGCATGGCAGCGGCTCACTCAAAACCATGGAGAATTTAAAGTCAGTAGTTCAAAGGGGGCAAAAGGAGCAGCAGAAATACCTTCCATTGATCAAGTACCTACCATGTGCCGATCATGGCACTGGGCTCTTCGTATACAGTGTTTTCAATCCTACCAGAGGTCTGCAAGGAACCACTGTCCTCAGTGTCCACGGGAGGCTCTTAAAGTTAAATAGCTCACCCCAAATTACACCTCTTTATAGTGGGGGAGTGGGGATTCGAATCCACCCAGGTCTCCTGACTCCACAGTCACTGTTCTGTGTGCCACAGGACAGGCTTAGGCCAGGGGTTTCCAGGTGTTTTCAACAGTGGGCCACATGCTTCGAAGTCCCTGTGTGTGCCAGCCTGTGAGTGTTCTTGATAAAACTGACGGCGAGTTGTGAGGGTCAACTCCAGACACCTGTGAATTGGATGTAGTTCAAATGCAGGTAAAGCACACATGGTGACATGGTGACATTATGAAGACCAATTTGCCCCATTCTCCTTAAGGTCCGTGATATTTCATAATGCCCAGTTTGGTGGTGCAAGTGGGATTAAACAAACAGCTTGTGTTGAATGACATGCTCTCTTGGCCATTGTGAGTGTCACTCATGCTACAAAGTCACTACAGTGTCCGGGAGGACAAGGAACTCTGTCTTTTACATCCCCAGTGTCTAGAACAGCAGCTGCGACATGGGAAGTACTTGGATATCTGTTGGCCGAATGAACGAAAGAATGAATACTGGCTTCCACCGCTTTGTTCTGTTGTGTTTTGTGTTTTAGTATTTATTTTGTGTCAAGCATTGAGCTAAAAGCTTTACACATATTGTTAGCTCATTTGATCTTGATAACAACCACCTTATAAAGCAAATACTCTTCAAAAATTTCAATAAATTTAGGAGATACAAGCGGAGTTTTGTTACATGCATGGATTGTATAGTGGTGAAGTTTGGGCTTTTAGTGTACCCAACACCCTAATAGTGTGTACCCTTTACCCAGGAGGTAATTTTTCATACTAAAGAGTAAAAAAAAAAAAAAAAAAAAAACAAATATTCTTCTTATTTCCACTTTACAGATGAGGAAAAGGAGGATTAGGGAGGTTGAGTGACATAACTACAGCTGAAAAGTAGCAGATCTTGGATTTGAATCTTGGCTGTGCAAGTCCAGAGTTTTAGTTACTAATTACCACCAAAAAGTAGGGTAGTTTCATTAAAGACCTACGTCTTCTGGAAAAATGCCAGGTGGATAAGCACTACACAACGGTGAACAACAGTAAAGGTGGGCAGATATTTGGTCCGTAGCCACGCAGCGAGCTAATAAAAATGCCTCTTTCTTCCCTCTCTTTTCTTTGTTCATTGCTGTAAGATGTTCCAGTGTCTGAACTAAGGGAAAAAGTGTCCCATTCTTGAGACTTGGCCCACAGGCTGTATGCCGAACCCCCAGAAGTAGGAAAATGAGAATTAATATTTAACAGTGGGAGCTGGAGTTCCAGTCCAGACCTCTGAGTGATCTTCAGTCTTGTCCGCTTCCCAACCATAGACTCCATACTCCACTTAGGGCTGATGTTTGGGAATGGTGGATTCATTGGCAGGCAGGATGAAATTTTGTCCCAATAAGGAAGCATAGTCATAGATAGCTCACAGTTTTCATTTAGTCTTCGTGTTAACCCTATAAAGTGATAACTTTATTCTCTTCATTTTGCTGATGAGGAGACCAGAGCACAGAGTTCTCTTTCAGAGTCCCACAGGTAAAGGTGATCCACCTGGACCTGAAGTCAGCTAGCCTGGCTCTGCGGGCGGCCGTAAACACTGGACTCTACTGCCCTGCCGAGCTCAGGGGCCAGCACCGTGTTGAGCTACAGAAGCAATGGAAACACATGTATTCCAGAACCTGGTTCCTCTTCCCTTCTCTTTCCCTCAACCATCAGTGACAAGGCAGAATGTCCTGAGAGAGTTATGTGTATTTTCCTTGGGGACAATCCAGCATCTCTAAGGAGGCTGCCTTCTTATGGTCATGCTCTGGTGAATTCCTGGGACATTGCTTGTCCGTGGGCCTTGACCATCCAACACTTGGCTAAAATAAAAAGATTGGAAACTGGCAGGATGGGAATAGTGCCTGTTTTGAATGCCTGTGGCTCTTGAATGAGGAAGATGTCTAGCATTCTTGCATAACTGCATATCATTTCAAGACATGTTCATTTTGGCCAGAAGTCTTCATCTATTGACACCAACACTGGTCACTGTTGCTCAGTTTAAAAGAGATCAAGAAAGAGCAAGAGAGCAAGAGACAGTGAGCCTGAAAACACTCAGCAGACAGGTCTCCTTTGAGCTTGGGGAAGGGCAGCTGCTTGGTTTTGATTTTTTGTTATTATTTTTAAATATTTGCTACTTGCTAACAGCCCAAGATCATCAATCCAGGTGAAGTCCTCCTAGACAGCAATGATCTCAGTTGTCCTCCCTTCACTTACCTATGGGACAGTAAAGTCACTATTTCCTGTTTGCCCTCTTCCTGTGGGCTGCACCTGGCCTTTGGCAGAGAGATCCGGAGTTGATGATTAATCTAAGACATCCATTGATGTCACATGATTACCTAATTACTGCGCCAGCAAACATGTTCCTGCTGTCATTCTCGCAGCCCCCTGTATGTGTGGTAAGGGGGAGCCTTAATTTACAGATGTCAGAAAAACTGCATTTTCTTTTCGAAAACTATCCTCACAAGATGGGGGAGGCTCTTTATCCACTTCCTCCCCCAAATCAGCCTTCTCTCCCCTGCTGCAGCTTCCTGCTGCCGTGACGGGCTGCCTCTCCTACAGCGTGACGGGCAGTAGCAGAGCACATCGGGTAAGAGCCAGGTGGGCAGAGTCGGGTACACAGCCTCGCTGTGCTGCTTATCAGCCACATGGCTTTTGGCAAGTTGTTAGCCTCTCTGTACCGTAGTTTCCTCATTGGTAAAATGGGATAACAATAGCTACTCATGGAGTAGTTGTGATAATTAAATGAGATCATGCATGTAGAGTACTTGGCATGTATAAAGTTTCCAAAAATGTTCCTATTTTAAAGCCTTATTGTTAATAATCCTGTTATATGTGTATAGGTGTGTGTGTGTGTGTATGTTTTATTATATAACATATAGGAATATATACTATAGAATGAAAGTAATAACAATACAATATTATTTTATGTACAGTAGTATTAATAATGAGAGTGAAAATCACAGCAATGGTGAGGCAACACAGTTCTCAGGAGGCCGACGGACATGGAAAACCAGTCTGTTTCTAGTTCCTGGGCTTTAGAGATGTGTGACAAATGGAGGTCTCTGGCAGGTCTTGTGGCTGAGATGCCCTGTCTTTTAGGAGTGCTTGGTGGTAGCACCTGCTGAACTTGCCTGTTGTCACCCTCCCAGGTGTGTCAGGTGTCAGGGGAAGACCAGGGTCAAACTTCCCGAGTCAGAGATGGGCCGTCCCCATTGGAAAAGAGCACTACGGGGCTGCCGCTACTCTGTGAGGCCGCCTGCACCCAGTGAAAGTTTAATACTCTCCTGTCACGTTGATAACACCCTCTGAGTCTCAGGCGACAGTAACTCGGTGTGTTTGACTTTACCGCCATCCCGAGTGGGGAAGCTGGGAAGATTGGCTCCTTCAGAGCAGCCCCGCCCCCGGGCTGCCCCGCTCCTCCGCGCGCATAGCCCACGCCCAAGTATGTAAGTGGGCGTGTCTATGCAGACTCCTGGTGACTGCTGTTCTGGGGCATCGCTCCAAAGCCCTGGAACGCTGTGCAGCTCTTGAAAGCCAGCAGCCTCAGCAGACACTGAAGTCCTGCCTTTCCCCAGCTTACTGAGCGGTTTGTTTCTCTGTGTGTTTCCTCACTTTGGTTTTAATTTCGATGAGTACGCATTATACTCCGTCCAGGCTCTGGGGAGTGAGGGCAGGTGCTTGAGTAATGAGATGAGGGGAGACTGAGCGCACACACCCCTTTGAGGTGCACAACGGGCTTCATTTCTCAGCACCCCCCTTCACCGCACAGCAAGAGGCTGAGGCCGGGGCGGTGAGGAAGTGGACCGAGGCTCCTCCAGGTGCTGGGTGAAGAGCTGGGATTATTCACGCTCGGGTCCCTGTGGGCTCTACGTTCTTTGGCCTAAGAGTGGATGAAGAAACGCTTCACTGGAAGTGCTCGGAGCCCTTTTTCAGGGCACGTGCCTCAGTACAGGGTGTCCCTTTGACCTTAGAGGTTGTAAACAGGTAGCTCATGGGGGAAATGCCACCTGCAGATGTGTTGGATTTGGCTGTCACAAGGCTGAAACAACTGAACAGGAACGACTCATTCTTTGGACAGAGTGTGGCTTCCACACGCCTCATCACTCCCACTGCCCTGTGCTCGTTGCCTGTCACTCCCTTCTCGTACAGATAGTCTTGCCCAGCCTGCCTGACGCAGATGGTCCCTGACCACCCAGCTCGTAATGTACTACGTAGTGTAGCTGCCTAGAGGAATGTCATAATGCTTCTTAGCATGCAAAAATCCTGAAAAGTTCTGTTGCTAAAAAAACTCACTGGTTTATCTTTGCTTAAATCAGTGTTTCTCAAAATTATTTGATTGCAAACCCCTTTTCCCCTACACAATACCTAGCACCATCCTATGGGACAAGAGTGTCCAATAGAACATAGCTGTAGAAACACTGACTTTGGAGCCTTGTTTTCTCTCGTCAATTGCATTTGAAAGAATAAAGAATAAATCTCCAGATACAAAATCTAATTACTATAAAGAAAAAGTCTGACAGCTTTGACAACATGCAAATTAAAATCTTTACGTGCAATGAAACAACAGAACAAGCAAGAGGAAATTCTTGCAAAATGTGTTACTACAAAAGGGTTACTATTAATGATGCATAAAGAATTCTATAAACTAATAAGAAAAAAGAAGAATGGGAAAAGGATATAAACAAGCAGTTTAGTAAGTTTACATATTCAATAAATGTAGAAAAGACATCCAACTGCACTGGCAACCAAAGAATTGCAAATGACAGTTGCAATGATGCATCATGTCAGCAAAAATGAGAAAGATCATGCATCCAATTTTAGCAAAGGCATGGGGAGAAGGACCATCAGTAAAAGGAAATTGGTTGCCATGGCTTTTAAGGTAGCTTGACAATATCTCCTAAAATTTGTACGTATATATATTTTGAAACATGAGTTCCTCTTTGAGCAATCCATCCTTCAGTTAAATATTTTCTCACCACCTGTTTTATAATAAAGAAAAACTGAAAATGGTGTGGATCCTTTCAGCAGAGGTAAGTTGAAAGAGGTATAATGTACCCATTTGGGCATTGCTGGGTAGTGGTTAAAAACAAAGAGAGCACACTCTATGAAATGGCAGGCCAAGAGCCCACTGGTTTGTGGTTAACTGCAAAAAGCAAGTTGCGGACCTCTATATTTACATACATGCACATGCACACACGTGCACACACAAGTTCATGCATAGGAAGCAGTCTGGAAGGAAACTTACCACAATGTTAACTAACAGTGGTCCCTTCTGGGGAAGAGAGATTGGAGCTTAGATGAGGATGTCATGTAGGATTACAGGGACAATTTTCACCCTAATACCTTATCGTATGTGAATTTTTTGTTTTACATAAAACATATAGTACTGAATTTTTAGAATTTAGAAATTATAAGCAACAAGGAAATAAAGGATGAGTGCACAGAGAGTTGCTATATGAGTAAGTGGCCATGTGGCTTAAGGGTTACAAGGAATGGCTCTATGAGCAGCCTGCCTGAATTTGAATTCTGGCTCTCTACTTGCTAACTTCATGGTCCTGGGATAGTTATTTAATCTTGATGAGCCAGAGATTCCTTACCTATGAAAATAGTATTTCCCTTGCAGCACTGTAAGTAATAAGATAATCTGTTAGCAGCATTCAGCGCCATGTCTGCCTCCTTGTAAATTCTCAGAGAATCTTCATAATCATTATTTATGTTAAGTAAGAATCTCAGTTGTATATGGCTAGGAGGGAGATTTTCTTTAAGAAAGTAATTTTTCCTATTTTTACTTTGGTCTGATTGTTAGGAGGGCATACAGGTTGATAATAGAACCCCTAGAATACACAGAAAAACAAAAAGAATAAAAAAAACGCATACTTCCATTAGATTCTTAAACATTATTTTCTATTTATGTGACTTACAACTCTTGCCAAAATTGTAGTCTGCCCTGCTGCTTAGCAAGTGGCATTGCGGTGCAGGGGGGCAAGTGTGGCTCACACCTCTGGTTACATCAGTTAACTTAAAGAGAATAAATAATCTGCCACAAAGCTCAGCTTCCTAACCCAGTTAGGGAACCAAAACATCCCCGCTGTTGTTCACAAAGTGGCTGGGGAGAGAAAATGTGAATAACTCAGTCCAATCCGTTCTTGCCATCAGCAAAAACAATTTAAGCACACCATCTTCCATTAATAATAGAAGGTACCATTTATTGAGTACCCAAAAAATGCCTGATGCTCTGCTAGATGACTCACATATATTATTTTTAATTTTCACAATCGTGCAACATAGGTATGACTTTCCCTGTTTCACAGATGTGTAAATATCTGAGCGGTTAAGTGTTTTGTCAAAAGCCACGTGGCTAATAAGATGGGGGGAACAGAATTTGACTGCAGATCTATATAACTTCAAAGTCTGTGTTTGTTCTGCTATACATCACGGCCTCCTTGAAGGTAGAAGCTGTGGCTGCACTTACAATGTATATAAAGAAGTACATGCTTATGTTCCAGTCTACATGCAGAGTCTTGCATCATTATAGTAGCACCCAAGATGCAGGGTCATTTTCCTCTGATCTGTGTCATGTTGCAAAGTACCCTCTTCGCCAGCACACACTGGTTGGCTGTGGGCATCACTCACATTTATTTCCCATTCCACCTAGGTGGCGGCTTTGAAATACATCCCATCTGTCCTCCATGATGTGGAAACGGTCTTTGATGCGAAGTTACTCAGGTGAGAGCTTATGTTTTACTTTCCTGGGCTCTGTTGGCAAGTCAGGGATTCAGAAGGGAAGGAGGGCTCTTGTGGGAAGTTCCAGGTGGCCCTCACCTGAGGGACGGGGAGGGCACAGGATGGGAGCCCTGTTCAGGGCTTCCAGTGTGGGATTTTTACCTTTTGGTTTTGTTGTGCCAGACTTTGGTGAAAACCAACTGTATAATAAACATGCCTCTTTGATTATACGGAAGGTAAACAAATAGGCTAAAATTTGATGTTTGGGGTAAATATCTCCATATCGCCTGGCATTGAAAGTTATTTTGGGTTCCAGTTTTTGCCCTGCAAGCCCCACAGTTGCAAATGGAGAACAACCCAAGGACACTTAAAGAGGTGATAGAGATGGGCTCCCTTCTGCTTTATCCTTAACTCCGTCTCATAGATAATCGCTTTATGTTGGTGTGATCATGCTGTCGGAATAGGGGCATCTGAGTCAGATATACCTTCTTCTTCTTTTTCTTAGCTCCTTAGAGCTGTGAGGTCTAAATGGCATAATGAATGTAAAATGCAAAGCACATGCCTGGTGCACAATAAGTGCTCAGGGCTATTGGTATTGTCTTCAGATTTTCACATGTCTTTGAATGCTATTGATAGTCAATGCCACAAGCAACTTACACATATTTACTGAAAGCTTCCTAGGCATCTGATACTCTGCCAGGAATTGGGGATCTAAGGGGAGCAAGAGCAGAATAGTTTCTTCCCCCACAGAGCTGACATCCAGGGATGGACTGTAATTGCTATGAGGTGGGAGACACTGGTCTAACTTGCTCTACCAGCTCCTGTTTTTCCTGCCCTCAGCCAACTCCTGTATGAGTTCTACACCTGCATCCCTCCCGTGAAACTCCAGAAGCAGAAAGTGCAGTCCATGAATGAGATAGTCCAGAGCAACCTCTTTAAAAAGCAAGGTGAGTGCAAAGCATCCTGGCTGGGGGGGCGGGGTGCAGGGGAGAGGGGAGGAGTGCCAGCCTCGCATCCTCCTTCGGAAGCCTGGCAGGAGAGGGCAGCCTGTCCGGTGAAGACGAAAACATCTCTGCTGTAGCAATTCCCTTGGTTCACATAAGTGCGAAAAGAAAAAAAGTGGCTGACAACTCAGATATCAGAATCTAAATTGATTTTAGGAATGCTTGGGTTGCATTGTTTATTTCTCTTAAGGAAGTTTAATGAGGAATCATGCTTTAGATCGTTGTGGTATGAGGCTTTTTTGCCTGCGTGGTTTATTATTCCTCTCCTTAACTTGAGGGGAAGTGGATGAAGTTCTTTTTAGTAGAAAGAGTCTTTAATGGGGAAGTTCTCAAAATCTGGAGTGTGTAAGAATAAAGTGGAGAGCTTATTAAAATGCTAATTCCTGGGACCCATCTCAGAGATTCTGATTGAATAGGAATTAGCACTTTTTTTAGTTTGTAGGAAAATGTCAATTATTTTTGAATAGGTAACACATTGACATGGATTAACATGCAAAGGTGTGGAAGGGGACCACATGAAGGGGTCTCTCCAGACCCTGTGCATGGCCACTCCCATGTCCTCCTCCAGAGGCAACCAGCGTTTCCAGTCTCTTGTGTTTGCTTCCAAGGACACTTGTGGATGTGCAGTCACATATATGCTATGTATTCTTCCCTGGTATTTTATTATTATCACTCACATGGCAACATATTATGTAACTGTTCTGTGCTTTGCCTGTCTTTACGTAATGGTGTGTATTTCTGGAGGTCAGAGAATGACAGTGGAATTATGGTCAGAGCTTGCGCTTACCCTAAACTGGTGATCACTGGGTCCTCTGACTAACCCCACTGTCAAAAGACTTGAGGGGGTTCCCTGTTTTCGAGATCCAGAGCTTCTCAACTAAATGTGCACAGCTCCTCCAGATAGGGCCAGGCAGGATTTAGAAGCCTTTATTCATCCTCCATCTCTTCTCCAACTTGCTGGATCAGGCAAAACAGACGATGCCTTTTGCTTGATGTAAATGAATTACTGGTTCAGAAACTGCATTTTTCGCTTCTATCTATAAGGGTGAAGAAATGACTTTTGAAGGTCAGTAGTGTTTTCTATACCCTGAGACGAACCCTTTCTAATTTTGAAGTTCTCTGTCCACGCTGTTGTCAATAATAAAATGAGAAGCAAACTGTGCAAGAAACAGGAGGTCTTAGAATTCAGAGGATCAGCCGGCACCCAACTGGAATTTATTCAAGGAGTGAAGCCTGAATATTTATGCAAATTGCCTGGTAATCACAGAAATATTCAGGAACCACTTCACTGTAAAGATGTTTTCTTCCAATGCTTGGTTAACATGGTGCATCCAGAATTGCTGTCTGGATCCTATCCCTGGAGTTAAGGGTTGGAGGAGGACATAGGGAAGAAAAGTGTTGTTCTTCTTGTGATTTTAATATTCATGTGTGTAGTTTCCTGACCATTTAGACAGATGTGTGGCAACAGATTAATTCAATCCATATGTGGTTGGTTTGTGCAAGGTGGTTCGTGTGAGGTGATGGGAGACTAATCCTGGTTAAGTCTTGTTGCATTCCTTGAATTACTGTGGCTTTTAAAAGTGAGACTTCCATGTTTTTAAAGTTCTGACTTCTGCCTCCAAATGAATTGCCCTTATTCTGAAAGCTTTGAAATATGCCTGTCCCCTCCTGCCCCAGCAACCCCTCCGGGACCTCAGGTGGTGTCACTGTAGGGCAAATTGAGTCTTGTCCTAGGGACGAGACAAGGACAACTCTAGCTACATATGGTGCTGCACAGGCAGCAGAGAGCCGGCTGCTTGGCTCACCGTCATTGTTCAGAGCTGCCGTTATTGTCAGGGGCCCGGCCTGGCACCGAGGCCAGATGGAGAGCTAGCACGGTCCTGGACTGGGCAGGTGGTGTCGGTTCCAGCCTCAGGGAAGTCAGAGCGATTCCTTTACTGCAGCCGCATCTCCTGGGCTGGGGAGGTGGCCCCTGAGGGTTGGCGTCATCACAGGGCAGGCTGGACAGCTGCTGCTTCCCAGTCGTGCTGTGTGTCTGAGTTTCAGATTCAGTAAAAACCCTCTGATTAATATTAACTGACAGAGGGCCAGCCCTAGTGTTGTACACAGTTACAAAAGAAATGCAAAATTCTTACTTTTAAATACATACAGAGACTAGAAGCAGAGAAACAAAGTGCCCTTTGGGGACCCAATTGCGAGAGGATGCGAAGTATAGCCAGTCTAGGCATCCTCGGCTCACACTGGAAGCAGTCTGCTGGTGGATGCAGCTGCAAGGTAGCTCCTCTGCACTATTTACTTGTTAAGTGAACCCTCTTACAAAACGATCCTGATGGGAAACTTCAGCTCATCACCTTTCTTAAGTCCTCAAGTTCCCAACGAGTAAGATCTGAATTCATGTGCACTTGCTGGGTGGCCATCGCCCTTGGGTGAGTATCTCTTTTTCTACCCTTACACAAGGTGAGTTTGATTCCTCCAGCCAAGTTTGCACTGTAACGACATTCCTCCTGTTCTTCTCCCTGTGAAGTGTCCTGTGCCTCAGGGACGTGATTTGCTTTGAGCCTGCACTCATCCAACTGCCAGATGTGCAAACTGCTTAGAGTATTTTTGGTGACATCAGCTTGTACTCACAGCCTTGAACATTTGTACTGACATCAAGCAGAGGGGCCAGAAGGCTTTTAAGCACTCTCTGAGATTTTGGCAGGCTACCCTCTTGGCCCATCTTCAGGAGGATCCTGTGGAGAAGCAGAGAGGGTTTACTGGCTAAGGGCACTGGTTCTTGGGTCACACCAGATCTGAGTTTAATTCCTGGTTCTGCCCCTTCTCAGCTATGTGGCTATGGGTCATTTTCTTAACCTCTCTGATCACCAGTAAGCTCATCTGTAAAATGGGAATAATAGTGTCTGTCTTAGAGGGTTATTGTGTGGGACGATGAGATGGGTGATGCATTTCAAGTACTTTACACAGCGTCGGACTCAGCATAATATCCCGTGCTAAGCAGTAACTCTTATTATTGGTGGTGTTATTTTCCTGCCGCACCCTGCAGTATCCCAGCTTCTATTCTGACCTTTAGATTTCTTTCCTTCATGTTTGATAGCTGCACATAACCCTAAGCCAAGCTTCCTCGTTTCCCTGGAAGCCACATAGCTTTCCTCGGGGTCCGAGAAACACCGGACTTCACAAATGTACGGGCCTTGGTCCGTACATGCTTTTCATTCTGGCTTTGAATGCCTTTTTCCATTTTTATTTCATTTCCCTAGAGTGTTTTTGTGACAGGGCCATGTTATGTATGCCTAGAAGAATAGGTCAGAGTGAAATGTTCGTGGTTTCTCCCTTCATTGTTTATCTTGCTACAGGCCCCAACACAGTGACATAGTTTTGGACACTTGACAGCCATCCTCTGTGATGACTTGCTGCTTGGGGCTCTTTTAAAACACACACACACACACACACACGCACGCACGCACACACACACGCACGCACATGCATGCACACGCACGCAATATTTTTCTTTTCTTTCATGGAGACAATCAGCTTCAACTCTGACTTGACCTGTGATCTTGAGTAGATTACTTAATCCTTGCAAGTCTGAATTTCTTCCTCTGAAAAATGGGAATAGCTGCCGAACGGGTCTCATTGGGTTGTTGTGCAGACGCAGTGGCGTGTGTGGCTTGTTGGCCTGGGGTATGCAGCAGTGAGGAGCCGCCACCAGCCAAGGTCGCACATGGCATGTCACGCCCCGTGTGAATGACTACAGGGTGCAGCAAGAGGAGAACTGAGAAATCTGCAAAGAACCAACTCGCTGTCTTCTTCAACACAAGCGCAGACCTGCCCGGCAGTGATGACGGGAGAAAGGATGAATAGAGATGCCCGGACAAAGCTCCAAGGGGAGTCTACAAGGAGACCGAACCCTCTGTGCCTTGGGAACAGACTTGTCCCTATGAGAACCTAATCTCTGAGGAATGTGTCTTTTTAGTCTGATGCTAATCAGAGGCACCATCTGGTTCAGTGTAAACTGCTTTAGGATCCACATTGCTCGTTATTTTCTCTTCAGCTTCCAAAACAAACAGAGAGATTGAGAAAGAGAGAGAGAGGCGGGGAGAGAGAGAGAGAGACCTGATGGAGATTTGGAAACTCTTTCAACGTTTACTTTCAGCCAGGGGGTTTTTCATTGGATAACAGCTTCTCAAGAAACCGAGGCCTAGAAAGTTAAGTAATTTTCACCCCAATGAGACCAAAGATTACACAATGTATTAGGGTACATTGGATTGTGTGATGCTGGGGTAATGAATTAATCTCCAAATCTCAGTGGTTCAACAATGGAAAGGTGTATGTCCTCCTGTGCAAAGTCTGATGAAGATCCTATGCCTTTCGTAAGTCCCCTGAAGTCATGCCACCTGGTACAGTAGCCTCCCTGCAACAGGGGGGAGAGGGAGGGCGAGAGCACACGCGCTCCTGACTTCCTCAACCTGGAAGTGACACCGCCAGTTCCTCCCACGGTCCAGTGGCTGGAAGCCCTCACACGTGCCAACGCCAGGGCATCTGGGAGGTGGAGTGACATGCGTGCACCAGCTGACAAGCACTGGCTCTGCGGCTCAAAGGTAGTAAGTGTCGGAGCTGCGTTCTGAACACAAGCCATTTGAATAACAAAACCTATCTTGTCCCCAGGACATCATGCTTTATTCTTATAATGACTAAAGAAGAGAAAATAGTGTTTATTTTCTCCTTGGTAAGGCTGCCTTCTCTGTGGTAGAAAAAGTGCCTTACCATTCCTCCTGGGGGATTTTGTTCTCTTTCATTCCGCCCTTCCCAGCCCTGTTCCAAATGCCCGCACTGAGCTCTCTCACAGGTGTGTACAGGGACCTTGGCTGGGAGGGGGATGGGACCCAGCAGCAACCCCTGCTGCGTGGGGTTGCTGCTGGCTGTGGCTTCACAGGGTGCAGCCCCCTGCAGCCAGCAGGGGTGGTAGCAGGCTGCCTGAGACCTGGGATGCTGGTGTCAGGCTTGGCCGGTTCTGAGGGAAAAGGCAGTCAGGAGAACAAAGCCTCGTCCTCTCAGGATGTGCTCTAGCCTCCTGGCAGGCCTCTCATCCTACGTACCCTTGCTCAGTCCTGTTCTTCACATCCGCTGCCTAGAACACCTTCTGCTGCCGCCCATTTCCTTTCTCCACCCCCAGGCACACTCAACAGGTAACTCCCACTCATGCCTTTAAGGACCAAAGCAGACCTCAAGACTGCAGTAAGTCCTCCCTGACATCTCAGGCTTTTGGCTCATTCCATTCCACACTTATTCAGCCCCCAGGGCAGATCAGGCCCTGAGGACATATTGTGGATACAGTTGTCACTAGTTTGCAAATTTCTGCACCAGGCTCCATGTGCAAAGAAAATGAAGCTTCTTGTTTTTGTTTGTTTGTAATCTAATTTAATCTTTTTGCATCTTCACTTTGTACTGTGGCAACTTAAAATTTTCATTCAATAATATCTTATGGCTCAAGATTTAACGAATCTTTCTGACTGAAAACTGTCCCTCCCTCTCTCACCAGGACCATGTCCCAGGGACTCAAATAGAAAAGACAGAAAGACTTTGCTTTTGGCTTTGCCCTCAACTTATCTAAAATGGTTTCCTTTGGGACTTTAGCCCCAGAGGGGATGTTGGGACACACATGTCTTTTGGCTTTGAGTCTCAACACCAAGTGAAGGGGCAGCTGATCCTTCCCCTTCGTCTATGTTCTTCCTTTCTGAGGAGGCCTTCCTCGTTCCTCTGCCCTGGGGCTGTGAAAGCAGAATGGCTACTGGGGTACCTGACTAGTGGGGGCGGGTGTGAAGGAGAGGGTTTAATAGAGTCCAGATAATACCCTGAGTTCCAAAGGGACAAAACAAGCTGTCTAACCTCTGAGAGAGAGAGAGATGTGTCAAAGCTTGGACGCCCCTGGGGAGTTTGCTAGAATTACAGAGTCATGGACCCTACCCCAAAGATTCTGACTTTGAAGATCTGGGAATGGGGTCAGGTACGTACATGACATCAGCCTGCCAATGGGATTGTGATGCAGGTGGCCCCTGACCCCTCTCAGCATGAGGCACAGCTCCAGGAGCCTGAGGGGGAAAGGAAAGCAGTGTGGCTGAGAAGTGGCCCCCAGTGCAGAGGGCAGACTGACATCATGACACTTGACATTTCCTTCTAGCATCTGTCTGTTTATGTGACTGTCTCTGGTGATGGAATGATGCCTTAAGGATAAGGGATATGTTTTATTTCTTTATGTGCCCAGTCTGCGTCCTGTCTTACTGATACCAGCTCTCGAGGCTGGTCCGTGGACCTTGGCAGTGAAATACACCATTATTGAAGGTCCAATCTTCCTTAAAAAAGAGAAAAGGAAAGAAAGGACTTCGGTTGTACAGAACTGGAGTAGTCATGGTCTTTGATTCGTAATACATCTTTTCATTGGTCCACACGAGACCTGCTTTTATTTATTTACCTATTCAGTTAGTTATTTTTAATAATAAATTAAGCATCCATGCACTCACCCCACAAAATGAAAGCTAGAAAGTTAAAAATCACTGAGATATCCACACACTGCCTTTTCTCACCTAACGTAACCACGTTCTCGAATCTTTTGTTAATCATTCTACTGTTTTCCTTTTTATGCAGTTGTATTGCGTCATTGCATGTTCCTAGTGCTGTCGTTATTTTGACTTCATAAGAAGTGTATTGAACTGTTGGTAATTTGGGAGGACTTAGTTTTTTGCTTAATATTAAACTAAGAGTCATTCATATCATACAAATTGCTGGAGTTCATTGTTTTGAGGACTGGAAAATTCCATTGTGTGAATAAACCACGGTTTGTTCATTCAAGCTTTCAATTTCAGGCACTTGGGTGGTTTCAATTTTTTTTTTTCTATCGTAAGCACTGCTGCTAAGAACATTCTTGTACATGTCCCTTGTTGTAAATATTCAAGAGTCTCCTTTGGGGATATATTAATAACTACTAGTAGATTCGCTTGGTCACAGGGGATGTGAACCTTTAGGAGATAGTGCTAAACTGTTTTCCAAAGGTGGTTGCACAAAGTTACACTCCTACCAGCAATGCACAAGGGATCCTGTGGACCCACATTCTCTTCAACACTGGACATTGTCCTACTTCTTAATCTTTGCCAGTAAAACAGGCTTAAAATACGTCATCACTGTCTTGATTTTCATTTCCTTGATTGCCATTGATGCTGAAAATCTTTCCTTCTGTTTCTTTGCCACTTGTGTTTTGCTTCTGTGGTATGTCTGTTCGTGTCTTTTGCCTGTTTTCTATTGGGTTGGTTGTATTTCTCTTATTGATTTGTAGAATATTTGATATATTCTTCCTATTTATCTTTTGCTGATTTTATGTATTGTGAATATCTTCTCCCAGTTCATAACTTGTCTTTTCATTTTATTTAAGATGTATTTTTGTGAACAGAAGCTCTTCATTTTAGTACAATCAAATTTATTGATCATTTTAATAGTCAAATCTTTTTGTGTGTTGTTTAAGAAGTTTTTCTCAATCCCAAAGTCTAAAAGGTTTTCACTATTTTTACTAAGAGTTTTATAATTTTATTTGTGATATGTGAGTTTTTAATCCATCTACAGAGTTTATGTTTCATACATGGTGTGAGGTAGGAATCTGATTTTGTCATGCCAGTGTCATTTTGCACTTCCAGGACATTGCTCTTCCCTGGTGCTAGGGCCGGGTTGCGGTAGCCTGGATTCGGTCCCTGGCCCACAGTGTGCAGGTCCCCTGTGCCATTGCTCATTGAAGGCTGGGTGGTCAGAAGGGCCTGCTCTCCAACTCAAGTCCCGAATCAGACTCCAGTGTGGTGCTCGCATCCTGGGAATTATGTGCCAAGACACGGCACTTACCTTCTCTAGGCTTGTACCTTCTCAGTTTTGAAATAAACAACTTTTCTTACAGCAAGAAATTGCTAGGGCTTGTAGGGCAACTTTCTTGTAGTGTCTTTATATGTATACTGACCTGGGAGTAATGAGCCCCGACTCATAATAACAACAATAACATCAACGTAGCAACAAGAGCTGATGTTTACTGAGTGCATATTATGCTCTCAGCTAAGCACTTACTTTATCTCACTTGGTGCACAGTTGTGTGATCTTGGGCAAGTCCCTTCACCTCTACAGAACTGTAAATGATGAGATTGCACAAGATTCTCCAGAACTCCACCAGCAATGAAAATCTATGATTTAAAAAAACATCCTTTGATTCACAATGATAATATTTCTGTGTCTTTTTCGTGTAGCACCATTTAGTGCCTAAGAACCACTCCTCTTCCCACATATTGCCCTCAACGCTTCTGTATGTCCTGCCTGCTCTGGGGAGGCCATTTCGTAGAAGGTTAAATGAATGAAGGGAAATTGTATGATGCCCTCGAGGTTACACAGCCAGTCATTAGCAGCGGCAGGCTCAGAATCCTGGAAAAGCTGAATGGACTTACATCCTGGAGCCAATGTTATTTCTTCAAGAAAGAACCAGTGAATTTTGAGGACTTCGGTTTTTTTCTCATCAGAGCATTTAGAGGCATCAAAGATCTCCAAATAGGAAGGCCATTTTGCCCTTCTCGACTGCGGTGTTAGAAAGCCACACCCAGCTCCAAATCATCCCTTCCACTCTGGAGATCTGACAAGGGCTCTGCCTCACATCTTCTCTTCCCTTTCGATGCGACCGATCGCAGACTTCATTCTCAAAAAGGGACCTTCAGATCCAGAATCAGAGAAGACAGTGATTTAATGCACTGCAGGACAAATCCAAGAGAGATTTATTAAAGTGTCTTCTTCTTTTTTTTTTTTTTTGGCTGAAGTTAAAAAAAATGGCATACGATCAAACAGAAATTCCCTCTTGAACTTCCAAAAATACTTAGAATAGCAACTTTTAATGGCATTATGAAGTACAATTGGATTGGAGGAGAAAAAAAATCCCAGATCATGTCTTTAATGGCAATCTAAACCAACTCTTCTGCAAATATATGTGTGTGTGTGTATAGTTTTTTTAAAAATAATTTACTTCATTAAAATAGAGAACAAAATCAGGCTGTTCCCATACCTTTCAATCCACATTCTATGGGATTCTTTTCCAATTTTGGAATGATTCTTTATATTAGTGGAAGCACACATAATGAGAAAGTTTATATACGTCTTTATATGTTTACATGTTTAATCCAAAATTTTTTTGTTTGTTTTCACTGTGCAATTACAATGATGGATGGTTTGAATTATAGTGAGGTAGGATTTAGAATGTCCTGAGAATTTTATGTTGATCTGTTTATGTTTGATTTTGCCGGGTTTTTTCCCCCAACATCTTCTTAGAATACAAGGAAGTTTCCTTAAGACCATGGTACAGTTGAATTGAAAATCAGCTTTGGATTCATTTCAGTTTAAGTAATATTTATTGAAATATTTATTGAAATTCCCCACTGTGCTGTGGGGAATATGAAAGAAATACAATAATAAATAATTTTATGGCCACCATTTATTTAACCATTATTTTGTGCCAGGTCCTATGTTCGGCTTCTCACACATTAACTCATTTTAATTATCATGACATCCCTGTAAAGTGTAGGTATTGTTATCCCTAGGTATTTTATAGGTGAGGTCCAGAAACTTGCCAGCACGTCTGTACCAAGTAACATGGCAGAGCCAGCCTTCCGCGTAGGGTCTGATTCCCCAGTGCACTGTCTGATCTGCTGTGCCCTCTGACATCTGGAATGGAAGGGTTTCTGCCCCCATGGAGCTTACAGCTGGGGGAGAAAAGATTTACCCCAAGATCTCTTCAGATGAGCCCATATGGGCCAGGGAGGCAATTTAAACGAGTTAAGGGGTGAGGTCATAGTTATTATGAGATTGGTAAGATGACCTTATCTTTTCAAATAGATATTCCTAATGTCATCTTCAATTGTATTTTTACAACACAGGTTTTCTACTTGCCTATTAAACATGTGGGAACTTTCTTCACTGCACAAAGAAATCTGATTTCTTTCATTTTTTCCCTAAAACACAGTGCCATTTGGTCAGTCATCCATTTCCCCAGCTTGGACAGAAAGAAGCATACGGAGAGGTTTTTCTCTACCACTAAGGGCACAGGACTGGCTGTGATCAATGGCCACCCAGCTCAGGGAGGAGACAGGGTAGGGTCTGGGGAGGACCACAGAGTGTGTGCGATGGAGAGATAGGCTGGCAGTGAGTTAGTGCCAGGTGGACGTGCGGACATGGTACTGCCTCATGTTCTCTCTCTCTCTCTTTTTTTTTTTTTTTTGAGAGAAGTCACACAAGTGGGTTTTTTTGTGAAACCTGCTGATTTATTTTTCAATGGTACACAGGCTGAACAAAACCTACATATGGACCCAGGACAGCAGCCTCTGCTGTAAATTTATAATTTATAGAGTTTACAGGGTTTTAATACGTTTGTTTATAAAGTTTTATAAATTTATAAATAAAATAATTTATAAATTACTAGGTTTATAAATAACCTTATAAAACCTTATAAAATGATTATTACCAGAATTCAGTGAGAACAGCGCTCTTGGAATGTTAGAGACAGGTTTACAGAGGAGGCAAGATGTTGGCTGCATATTAAAGGCCGTGAGTGTGACAAGGGCCCTCTCTGGACAGCAGTCTGACCTTAGAGTGTCAGAGCGGCAGACCCTGCCTCTCAGCTCAACGGAACTCAGGATTCTTCCTTGCCTGCCACACTCCCTTGCTAGTGGGGGGCCTGAGACCACACCGTGAACTCCATCCACCAGGCATGCTTCTGGGGATGTTGGCCCAGAGTTGGGAAGAATGACATTTATTGTTTGTGAAAGTTAGCATTATCAAAATACTGTGGGTTTATTATGGGACATTTGGAAATATATAAAAGGCCTGCCTATGATCTCATGATTTAAAAGTAACCATTGTTTATTCTTCCTCTCTTTTGTATCACATATTTTATATAATTGGGATACTGTTTTACCAGGTTTATAATCTGCTTTCTTTGCTGAGATTATTGGGTACACTTTCCAATTCTGTTTTTAAGGACTTCATAGGACTCTATTGTATAGATGGGCCATAAGTGATTTCCATGTTTTATTATTTATGGACATTTATGTTCATTTCATTGCATGCTCAAAAACTTCCTGAAATTTATAGCGTTAGTAGACAAATCATGGTCCTGTTTGCGCACTATTTCTTTATCTTTGGGCATGAACCTCACCCAGCTTTCCCAGTTCTCGTCCAGGGTTTTGACTCTCTTTTCTCCTTGTGCTTGACACACACACACGCGCGCGCGCGCGCGCGCGCACACACACACACACACACACACACACACACAGGATTTTGCTCCCTCTTTATGTGATAGACTCAGCATAAAGCAGACGCCATTGTCCTTGAGTGAGGAGTTGGAGTGACGTGATCCAATTTGGGAGGGACATGTTTTCACAACTGCGCTGTCATCCTTGATGGCAGGGAGTGTGTCTGTGTGTGGACATTCCCTGAAATCCCAGGCACTTAAATGCAACCACACTGAGAGCCCTCATTAGCCCCAGGCAGCCAAAGCAGATTTGCTGAGTGCGACACCGTCCAGGCTGGAGAGACTGCCCAAGTGGAACCAGACACCAGAGCAAAGAAGGAAGCCAATTATCCAAAGGCAAATGAGACTCTAATTATGGCTTTAGCTAAAGAGGGTAAAATTATTTGAGGAGAGACTTCCCATTTCTGGTGTAGGCACAACACAGGGCAGTTGTTCAGAACAAGAGCCTGGATCAAGTCCTGATTTTCTACCTTAACCAGGACACTTCACCTCTAGAAGCATCTGATTCTTCATCTGTGAAATGGAACCAATATACAATGCTAACCTCATTGGATCATCACGAGCATTAAATGAGATGGTGCCCGTGAGAGGAATAGAGAAGTCTGGTACTTAGCAAGGGCTCATAAACAGAGTGTCATCATCATCATCATCATCATTATCAATAACTATTACTAGGGTCACTATTACTTGTAGCCATCTGACAGCATAATAGAGTGTGCAACTGGAAGTCAGGAGACCTGAATTCTCAGCTCTGCGGTTTCCTGTATATTCCCACTTAGAGAGTGAATTCATCCCTCAGTCTAATTTTCATCATCTCTCAAAAAAACTTGAATGAGGGGATAAGTCAGGCCCCTTTCACCCTGAGGTTTGTGGACCTGAGCTAACTGTGACCAGAGGGTTCAGAGTTCGAGTACCCTGTGGGGCGACACTCAGCACTTCCGCCGCAACACGTCCTCCTCGCTGGTGGAAAGCCGACTTCTCAGCCAGCACGTGTGCAGTGCTTGCGGACTTGCTGGGGGTGCACTGTGCACGGAGCCACGGGCCCCGTCTTCGCGCATCCTCACGTCAGCCTATCTCACAGGGAATGTTCCTCTCCTTTGTGCAGCTGCTGAAGTTGAGACTTAGACGGGAAGCTGGGATTTGGCTGCAGGCTCCTAACATCCAAACCAAATTGTCTCTGTGTCCCCAGCATTCAGTGTAGTGACTAGTCATATATTTGTGCTCATAAATGTTTGTCGGGCCACCCTCCACGCTGATGAAGGACTGAGATAGGGAGGACACTCAGCAGTATGCACATGTGGCACTCTTCTTTCTTTCTCTCAATCCTCCCAAAATTGTGGCACAAAAGTCAAGAAGGAGATGCTTATCAGAGTTTGGGGATGGCTCCTGATACCTCAGCTCTGTTTAACTTTCCCTCTCTTAACTTTCCCTCTTTGTAAAATGAGGCTGATAAATACATGCTTGGCCCTACTGGCCTGGAGGAATTACCTCGAGTCACATGGAGGATGTATGTGCATGTGTGCACTGAGGAATTTAGCATACTGGGCACGTCCAGTGTCTGGGCCAGCAGGAACGTTAGCAACCAGCTGTCCAGAGATAGTCAAATGCAGCAATTCAGGGAAACCCAGAAGAGGCTTCACCCTTGCATGCCTGACAAGCAGGCCCATTCCTCCTGCTTCTGCTAGAGTAGCTCTATCTATCTAGCTAACTATACATCCAGGACAATTTGAAGCAAAAAATTCCAAGTCTGAAGAAATATGTGGTATTTGTCTTTCTGTGGCTGGGTTTTGTCACTTAGCATAATGTGCAAAATTGACCTGGCTCTGATGGGGGATGTTGATAATGGCCTGGGCCGCGTGTAGGTGGGGCAGGGAGCGGGTATATGGGAACAGGGCACTTTCTAGTCAATTTTTCTGTGAACCTAAAACTGCTCTAAAAATGTCTTATTAAAAGAATTAAAAACAAATGCAGTGAACTCCCGCGCTCATTGATCTGGCTCACCCCCTCCCCAGCCCATTTTACAGAGGAGGCAAACAAGGCCCTGAAGGGTGCATGGCTCCTCCAAGGCTGATTGGTAGGAGAGCTAGGACTAGAGGCCCCTGGCCCAGTATTTTGCCCGCACACCAGTTGTTATCATTGGAAGTGTGGCCCTCTCCCTTCCTGGCTCAAAGGGTGCATTTCGGTGCCTTAGGGAGGTGGCGTGGACTTCATTCTTACTGCCTGTGCCATGGTGGTGCCAGTGGTTGGCATCGCTGGCTCTCGGGCATCACTGTCCCTGCAATGAACCAGTGTGAGTTGGTGGTGGTGGCAGAGTAGGATGATTTCCCAGGGCTACCTCTGGAGGAACTCATGACATGATTGGGTGCCGGTTCAGGCCCACTGCACACCGGCTGTCAGCCGTGCAGGTCTAACTGTCTGTCCTTGGCTGTCTGTCTCTTGTTTGTTCTGTCTCCCCACTCCCACCTGCCCACCTGATCCCATGCAGCCCCTTCTTTAAATCTGTTGCCCACACCCATCCCTCAAGGAACTCTCCCTGCCCCTTGCCCACTGCTGAAGCCTGAACTACCTGCGTCTGCTTCAGACATCAGCCAGCTCTGGGGAGGGTCTCCTCGGCCCAGGTCCCTCGGGGTCAGGAGGTGGGGTAGGCGCGGTGACTGCGGGCCCCACAGAGAGAGAGTGGCGGTAGGAACCCATCCCCTTTTATTTTCACTCCCAGAGGGAGCTCCAACCCATTTTCTTTCTGGGCCATCTCAGAAGTAAGGCACACCTTGCCAAGGTGAGCATCATTTTTTCTCCGACACAGCACCCTCTAATCTCATTTGAGGGCAGCTTGTTTCCCCTACTAATGTAGCTTTGGCCTTGGTCCTGTTGGATCCACCGACCCTACCATTACTGTGCTAAGAAGGACCTGGCTGTCTCCCACCAGACACAAGCCCAGTTTGCCCTGGTTTTGCCTCCCTGGTCTGACTCGGTTATCCAGGAGTGACAGAGTCAGCTCTGACTAGATTTTTAGGTTTTAGGCCCACCCTCTCAATGAAAGTGTGTGTGCACGTGTGTATGTATGGGGTCATTTTAACACACCTTCCCCTAGAGAAATCTTTGTGGGCTCCCAGAATGGATGGGAAAGTTGTCAACTTCTCTTCCCATGTGGAGAGAATTTGGCACTCAGTGAAGTACCTCCGGGCCTGGCATGCTGGCAGCTCCCAGGCAGGTGGGCGGTTCCTCCCTCTTCATATCTGGTCCATCATGAGCCAAATAAGCGCAATGAGAATCCACGCACTGTGGATGTGAGGATGTGAGCCGTCCCTCCTTCTCATGCTTCTCTGAGCTTTCTCTTGAGTTTTCCTTACATAACACTGGCTTCCTGACTTCCGGCAGAGAGTGTATGTTTTCCTCGTCTTCCCTGTAACTGGCACTGAGTAGGTGCTAAGTAAGAATTTCAAGGACAAAGGAGCAATTGCCTTAGTTGAGGGAAGGCAGCATCATCTGTTGGAGAAAACACCGTGAGTAAGTCTTCACTTAATGTTGTCGATAGGTCTTTAGACACTGTGACTTTCAGTGACGCGACGTACAACGAAGCCAATTTGACCATGCCTAATTGGTATAGATAAGAATTAAGTTCCTACAACATATTTCTGGTCACAAAACACCACCAAGCTTCTAAATAAAGACCCAAAACATTTGTAACACTAAACATTGAAATAAATGTGAGCTAGACATACATTTAAGAAAGATTAATAAAAACAAGTAAGATAATTATTTTCCCACCTATTCCAGTTCAGGGTTGCAGGTGGCCAGAACCCATCCTGGCAGCTCAGGGCCCCAGGTGGGAACCAGCCCTGGACAGGTCACCATCCCATTGCAGGGAGCACTCACGTATACACACGCACACTCACTCATACTGGGACCGTGTAGACATGCCGATGAAGCTGGCGCGCACAGCTTCGGGACATAGGAGGAAACTGGTGTATTGGAGAAAACCCACGCAGACATGGGGAGAACATGCACACTCCACACAGACAGTGGCCCTTGAGGGGAAGCGATGTTTTTTCTCATCAACATTACAACAAAACAACGTTGAAGGAAATGGTGTCAGCAAGGACCTGCTGTACTAAAAGCTGGAAGATTTAAACTCTAGTCCAGGAAAGCTACTAACAAACTGTGTGACCTTGGACAAACCACTTAACCTCTCTGGGCCCCATTCCTCATTTGTATGATCAAAGAGTTAGAGCTCTAAGATCCTGTCCATCTCTGATAGTCAGCAAGTCCGTGTTGCTAGGACAGCATAGAAAAAGAGGCAGCAACTTCAAGTGTTATTCAAACTGCTTGAAAAGCATTTTGTTTTCCTGGGGTCTCGAGGGCACTGGTGCCAGCCTGACATGAAAGACGCTGCAGGACTCACTGTGTTAGATGTATGCAGCACAGTGTATTGTCCACACAGGCCACGGTGTGTGAATTCACAGTGCGTCGTGCAGAGGTTTGTCAGGGCCAGGTCTGTGTTTCCTGGCATGGGACCTGGGACTGCCCCAGTCCTTTGTCCCCCCTGGAAAGGACCAGCACTCAGGACAATATTGCCCACTTGCGGGTGGGTATTTCTCTCCATGCAAATGTGTGCGGGTCTCAAAAATGGCTTTTTATCAGCCTTGCCCCCGCCACTGTCCCGGGTTTGCCAGGACCTACATCCGCAGCAGGAAGCTTTGTTTCATTTTTTGTTGGTTTATGGATTCTGGGCTCCGTCTCTGGTTGCAGTGGCAGGTTTTAAAATCAATTACCATCCAGGTAACAGGAGGCTTGCCACAGCATTCTGTTGTCTATTCAAAACCTGTGCCGAGAAATCAAGCAGGTCCCAGTTACCGCTCAGGAAAATTTGTGGTAGGTCAGGGGCTACAGAGAGTCGCAAATCTTGGTAGGTGGTGGGACCTGTCTGCAAACAGCAGAATGGCTTGTACTGCGGTTCAGCAGGGAAAGGAGAAAATAATTCCCTGAGTGTAAGATGTGTTGTTGCCTCTTTTAGTTTATCGGGAGATCTCGGCCGAGTACATCAGGAGGTCCTCGGCTTGGGGGACAAGCAGCAGACATGGCCACTTCTTGCTCTTGGTACATGGATAGGGAGCAACTATGGAGTCCAGACCCCTTTCTCGTGGCCAGGCCCCGGAAGCGCTCTGCTCCCCAGGCCTGACGCTGACCAGTTACTCCTTCTCCCTCTCTTGCTAACCCAGGAGAGAGCACGGGGTAGCCCTCCATAGGTTTTGTTTTTTTTCCCTCCGTAGTGGATCCTGGGAAATGGGGACATCCTCAGAATGCACTGCTGCGTGGCTGCAAATCTCTGGGTCCTTATTTCTCTGCCCCAGGATCAGAAATGAGGGGTGCGGGGGGCGGGGAGGACTGCTTAACTGCCTTGGAGAAATTCCGGTCATTCAACAACTGCGCGGGGCTTCGGTTCTCCACTGTGTTCCAGGTTTGCTCTCCCTGTTCTTGCCTAGGGGATTTCGTCCACTCTGGTGGCTCAGAGCCATCTAGAAACTCACAACTCCTAAACTTCATCTTCAGTTTAAGTCTTTGCTTCTACCTCAAGAACTGCATCTCTAACTGCCTCTCTGATGTGTCCGATTCCACAGTGATAGATGGAGCCACCTTTTGATGAGCGAGGCAACATTTACCATAGGTTTTCCAATTCGGTAAATGTTTATTGATTCCCTGGTATAAACAAAACATTTTGTGGCCATTTAGAAAATACAGAGATGACAAGAATATGGTGATGTCCTCAAGGAGTGTGCCTTTATTTGCAAAATGAGGCACTCTTCATTATAATGCAGAATGAGTATTTCATAGTAGAGATATAAGCAAAGTGCTATGAGACTCCAGAGGATAGAGCTAGATGATGTTAAAGTCTTTCTTGTTGTTGAAAACCTCCAAAATATTATTTGTAGCAAACATGCAAGAAACACCAAGCGCTTCAGGAGTTGGAAATACTCAGCCTTTATTAAGTTGGATTTGATAACCCTAAATTTTTTCGTGACCTTGACTTTGGCCCCAAATGTATAAAGAGGGTTTTGTGGATGATCTGCTTACCAAAGGCTTCAGTTCTGAGAGGCGTTGAGAGGCTTTTCATTTTGTTTCATAATCTCTGAGTTGGATCCATCAGTGACGTTGGAAAAGTCATGTCACTTCTTTGGTTCTTGGTTTTTTTATCTGTAAAATGTGGATAATGATGGGGTTAAATGTGAATATTAAATGAAATAATGCTTAGAACAGTCCCTGGGTGGTAGTAAGTGCCCCATAAATGATAGCTTAAAATTAGTAGGATTATTATTTCCATTTTAATTATTCATTTATAATTATTATGCCCATTTTTATGCTTATCAGTTTGAACTTGGAGCCAATGTAGAACATGTTGCTTAAATTGACTTTTTCAGAATATCAAGATAGGAAAAAGGTTGTGTGAGAAAGAGGGTATACATGTATACTACAATAACTATGATAATAGCTATTTTTTATAATTTCTTATAGAAACCTTATAAAGTAGGTTGTTCTCATTATTTTATAAATGGAGAAACTTGCTTAACTATGCCAGATCTTGCAAGTAAGTGAGCTTGAAGATACTTAGCTAATTTTTAACTACTGATGTGTTTGGGTTTTTTTGTTTTCTCCCATCACAATCTACGTCTCTCCTAGTAAGGGGGAGATAAAACTAATAGCTGGCAATCAGCACCCTCTTTTATTTAACTGGAAGGCAAGTGATGAGATGATGGTTTGTAAGACCAATTTAAAGCAGTGACTTGCCCGTTGGCTTCCAAAGCCCAGGGATGCACAGGAATATATTCTGGGCAGTCAGCTTCTGTTGTGCGTGGATTGCAGTCAATTTCATTGATTTTTGTCAACACAATGGCTTCAAAAGGCTCTTTGGCCCCAAAATAGCTGATCTCTTCAAACCTTCACTCTTTCTTGCTGGTAAGACTTTCAGATAATAGTGTAAATGCATTTAATAACCACATACTTTACATCACGAGTGGATATTTTTGAACATGTGTGAGGGTTTCACAACAGACGGGTAAAGTTGAATGGCTCCTTGGAGAAATTGCCTAATCCAACCTCTTCATTTTACAGCTAAGGAAACTGTGGTCCACAGAAGGGACATGACCTGCCCAAGGTCACACCACAAGTTAGTGGCTGGTTTGGAATTAGAAGCCTGGAATCTCGATTTTGATTTCTTTCCTTTTACTGTGTTGCTCAAAGTGTGAACCTGTACCACAGTATGCAAAATGGTTTTCCTTGGCACGAGGGATGATTTCAGGTGTGCACAGAAGGAGTACCGTATCACGGAAGTGAAGATCATTCCTTAGCTTTCAGTTTCCTTTCAGGCTCTCTGATTATGTCAAGGATTGTATACTTTTGCTGTTTTGTCTTTGATCTTTCTCTACTAATCTCCTTTGATAACGAAGCAGGAACAGACTCAGGCTTAAACTCCTCCTAGAATTTAATAAACGTGTTTTGTTTTCATTGTATTAATTGCTATTGTTACCTTCCATCTATGGCCAATGATACTGGTTTTCCGTTTGAGGTAGCAAAGTTTTCTTTTAAAATAAATGCAAGCAGATGAACACGAATCTACTTTATGAAAAATATTAAGTAAACAATAGTGCAACTTGTGAATTATGAACATGGTGAATCTCCCATTGGAAAAATGATTAACTAAAGCTTAGAAAATACTTTATTTCATTCTGCCCTTTAGAATGTTCTAAGCTCTTTGAAGATAGACATGGCTAAATCCCAGTTTCCTTCGTGTTCATATCATGTCTTTTTTAAGTAACAGCCAGAAAAACAGTTTTTAGATTTAAAAGGAGAACGTAAAAACCATCCATATACCAGAGATGAACTCATATGTCAACAATTTCATTATTGGTAGCTTTCCCACAAGCCAAAAAGTTGGATTGGCAGCCAATTTAGTTTCAATGTGTAGGTATTTTTGTTTATATTTTAAATTATAAACGGTATACTGTTGCATTTATTGAAAACAGAAACTAGTTTTATTTTTCAGGGACTCCATTTTAAGTTATTTTATGCCTTATTCTTAGCTTTTTTCCCTAAGAAATTCTCTAACTTCTGATTATCTTGCTATTCAATTAAAGGGTGTGAATGGAAGCCAAAAGATGGCAAAATGCAATTTATCAAACATTATCTCACTGTTATCACATTTTAAAAATTAGCATGTATGGAATAAATGGAATAGGAATATTAAAGTTATTCATCAAAATGGGGTATAGAAATTTCCACGTTTCTTTTATCTATGATTTACCTATATCAAGTGAATACTTAGAAAGAAAGATGTATTAGCTTGCACTATTTGGGTGATTTTCTCATTATGTTTAACAGCAAATCTTCTGATATTGCTTAATTTGTTTTCCTGCTCCCTGAAGTGGAAGTTCCTTCTCAGCTCTGACTTAGTTATTCAGGGGCCCTAGGGCTCTGAAAACCAGTTACTGCTCATCTGGGACGAGCCTCCTTCCGATGAACACCACGCAGAGCTCAGTCCTGCCTCCCTTTCCTGTGGGTCTTCTTCCACTGGCCATTATGTATTTTTTTTGTGAAATGCTCCTTCAGTGGAAAATTTATTCTCATTTAGAGGAAACTGGAAAAAAAAAAGGAAGGTGTAATCAACTTCTGGTGACTTATGGGCAGTTAGAGTCAAATGTTTGAAAAATGGGCCTCTGAATCAGCAAAGATTTTGCAAAGTGACTGGTAGACCTGCATACAGATAGGTACAGTACCGGGATGCCAAGAAATAATGCTGCTTCTATCACCGCTAGTAAAAAGACTGCATTGCTAAATTCAGGGCTAGAAAGGTTAATGATGATACATTCTTTTTTAGTATCAAAGATTAACATGATAACTTGCATATTAAAGTTAATTCAGACACACTGCTAATGGAGGAGGCATACAAAATTAATTCCTACAGCACCTCATAAATTATGATCACTCACTCCTCTTTGGCTGATGTTCTTTGTCTTGGCAAGAGCTGCATGCTTACTTAGAGTGGGCACACTTCAGCTAGTGGCAGGGCGTCTTTGGCCCCTGAAGAATTTGGGGAGCTTGGAGTGTGTCCCTCCAGTCCTTAATCACTGTCAGTCCTCTGCCGGGTGTCTCCCTCTCGGGATGTGTGTGCTTCATAACCAGCCAGGTTGCTGCTGGGCAGGGATCTTGGTTTTAATAGTTAATGAGACGGTGGAACTGGGCCGAAATGAGAAGAGTTTGGAGAAGGTGGGAGAAAGAATGGGAGAGAGGAGGGAAGAGCTGCTCTCCTTTGATGGCAAGAGGTTCTCCAAGAAGATTATGGGACGACAGCATCTTTGGGTAGCCGTTTGCTGTCTTACTCTCCGTTGAGGACCAAGGCCCAGCTGGCATAGGAACCTGCCCATCTCGGCCTTTAAAAGCACAGGCTCTGGGATCTAAACGCTTGAGTATAAGTCCTGGTATAATACCTTGGGCAATTTATCTGACTTCCTCAAGCCTCACTGTGTATACCTGTTAAATAGAGAAAATATCAATAGTAACACATACCTCATAGTTTCATATACATATATTTATGTTTTGCATAAAATTAAATCTATGTGTATTTAATTTTAGTGTAATTTCATATAGCAAAATGCAAAAATCTGAAGTGTACAGTTTGTGAATTTTTTACGTAGGTACATCCACATAACCACCACCCATATCAAGATATAACATATTTCCATTATCCAGAAAGTTGCATGTAAATATAAATAATATAAAGTTACATATAAATAATTTAAAAATTAAATGTTAGTAGCCTGTGCTTTTCTGGTGTTCGCCTTGGGCCAGGTATGCTGCTCTAAGTGCTCTGTGTGTATTATCTTATTTCATTCTCACATAGGGAGGTGCTGTTATTCTCTCCATTTTACAGATAAAGAAACAAAGACAGAGGTTCAGGGATGGGTGCAGGATCACATAGATAGTGACTGAGATTCCACACTCCTAACTTCTACACTCTACGGCGCTCGTTATGTGACCCGTTACTCTTCATGAGGAACGGGAGCGGAGCCTCCTCCACGGCTCACATGTCTTCGCGTTCCTCCCTGTGCGGTCCAGTCTGCCATTCCGCCTTGCTGGGCTCGTAGGCTGCGCGTGACGGTCTGGCAGACGGTCCTGGGGAGAGAGGGCTGTTCCGTCCCCACCTCAACAGTCAGGCGTGTCGCCGTGCTCAGAAATAGTCACCGACTGTTGCTCCCGGAGAATCCTGTCCCCGGCCTCCCACCCAACTGGCACTACTCGGTGAAGTGACAATGTGGACAAATTTACTGTTTGGATCACCTGGGTGGGTGACTGATAGGGCTGTTTCAACAACCTCTGGGCTCTATCTAAGCCTTGTCCTGTGATAGTCTAAGAACTTCAAGTGGAAATCCCTCCTGGTTCTGAGCTGCTTTTTAGCTCCCTTGTTCCGACTTCCCGTGTGCATCTGTCCCCCCAGACCCCGTGCACGCCCCAGTTGTTGCTGCTTTTCCTTCCCTGCCTTTGCTCTCTCTTCCTCTTCCTCCTCGTCTTCCTTCTCTCCCCGCACATCCTCTTTCCCTCCTCCTCCTCCCTATTTTCTTCCTCTTTCATTTCTTCTTCCTTTTTCTCCTCCTCTTTTCCCTCTTTTTATTTCATCATGATCTTCATGATCACCACCAAATAAAATTAAGAAGCCGCTGTCTGCTAAATGCATCGTAACTGCCCACTGTAAATTCTTTTTTGTAGGAGGCAGGCATGTTCGATGTATCTCTCTTATGTTAAATTAATGCTTACCCGTTTGTACTAGATCATGTTCAGACACATTTAGCCAGCTATTCCTTTGACATTTCCATTTGGATGTCTTACAGGTACTGAAACTCAGCATTTCCAAAACTGTATTTATTTGATTCATGGAAACCTTCTCCTCTTCTATGATTTTTCTGCCAGAAACACAGAACTAGCCCTCAAATCTTCTTGTGCCTTGTTTTTCACTTTCAATCGATCACTAAGGCCTTTGAATCTTTTTCATATATGCCTTGAATCTGGTCACTTCTGTCTCTATCGCATGCAGCCTGGTCCTGTGCACCCCTGTGCCATGTATGATGGTTGACATTTGGCAGACATATGATACATGTTTGTTTATGTGAATAGATACATGGAAGTGCCATGCAGGGCCAAACACCCAGTCATGAACCCCCCCCCCTTTTTTTTTTAATGTTTCACATGTGCTTGTAACACTGTCAAATGAGTTGAAACCATTAGCTTTTCTCTAGTTCTTTTCAGAGCTAAAATTTCACAATTTGATGTCAAAAGCAGCTAATTACTATTAATCTTAATGTGGAACATTAGCATTAAAGCTCAATATGAAAAATTTCTTTAGGAATTTGGTGCCACAAAAAGCTGTGGTTCCTGCAAGGAATTGGTCCTTTTTTCCCTTAATAATCAACAAACTCTAGAACTTGGAGGATATCCCTTATAGCCTCAAACAAGGACATTTGGAGCTCTTACCTTACCTTTTATGTTGGCATGTCATCTTCTTTTGTTCTTTTTGGACTAAGGTAGTATATAAAGAAATACATATAACCAATAATAAATATATGAATAAGTAATGCCCAACATAAAATATTAATATCAATTTCATAGGAGTCCAATTTGAGATTCATCAGTAGGGATTGAACATAATTGGAAACACAGTATGTTTCATTGTATGTATTTTTATACTATTCCCATAAATTGACTGGTTCTTTTTAGTATACTTGGACCATTCCAAGGGCAAGGACCACGTGTTGTCCTCCCTTTGTACAGAGAGCTCATTACATGTCTTTGACTAATATTTATTCTCTTTACCTCCTTCTTTTCTCCTACCTTCCCTAGTTCCTCTTCCATTGCTGCAGAGTCCAAGCAAAATCTCTTTGATCCTCCTATTTAAACATTGGGCATAAGAGTGTGATTCATTTCTTAAATTACTCTTTGCTTTGGGCCTTCCAGGGAGGGCTTCCACTGGCTCTTTTGCACAAATGGAGAAATAAAGCACATAAGAGACCCTGCCCCTCAAGGCCGTCTCTGCTTGCTACCTTCAGCGCTGAGCACTCTTAGGAAAAAAAACCAGGCCAGAGGATAAATTCTTCCCATTTCCATTTTTATTTACAGGGAAGAAAATGGCCATGTTTTTTTTTTTTCCCCCTTCCTCTTTGAAGTTTGCTTCCGGTCGTTCAGCTTGTTTGAAATATATTATGCTTCTTGGTTTTCCTTTTGTAATAAACGCTACGTTTTAGGTGTGCGGAGCTGTAAATGAGAGGGGCCCCAGCCTCCCCTCCTTTGGAGCTGATGCGGGGAGGGCGAGGGGAGGAGAGACTGAGATGATGATTGGAAACGATTATGCAGCCGTTCCATTTTGCTAGTGCTTGAATCCAGGAGAATTTTCTCATTTAATTCTCTGAAACGGAGGGCCCCTCTGTTAGCCTTAAAATGTAAACAAGAAGGTTTTAATGCATGCTTTTCCCAGAAATGGAATGCTGGCTGCTCCTATCGATCCAAAACATTGCCGTTGGCTTTTGTTCTTTTTGGTATTTGTAAGTTTTGTGATGGCGATATAGGATTGTTCATGTGTGGTTTGAGGATTGCCAGTAAGTGGCATTATTATTCTAAGTTGCAAACAGAAATGTAAAAGAACGTTCAGGGAAAGCGTGCTTGAGCCCTCTTTTAGTCTATCCACATACAAAAGGGAAAATGAAAAGCTGAGGCATATATCCAATTATTTCAATTTATACCCACCTCTGGGAACTCAATTCCCTGAGTTTGGTATTCAGACAAAAGTTTAGTTTGTTTGAATGATGCGGACAATAGCTTCGAGTCCATTTCATTCCAGCCTGTCTGGACCAGCTGTTCTGGAAAGTATGTAAGTTAGCTGAAGGAAACTGAAGGTTCAGCATGCTCTGCTTTGGACTCAAAAACTTCTTGGGTATAGCATCAGATCCCGATGCCTCCCTACACTTAATAACTGCAAATGAATTTGGATCATGTTTATTTTGATCTTCGTATGAAAGAGGCATTCTAATCCCCATTTTTGGTGGAAGATAAGTGAAATGACTTATCCACGGTTACATAATAATAGCTTGGCAGTGGTAAGGCTGGAATTCAGACCTAGATATCCCAACCTTTAACCCGGAACTCTCTCCACTTCCCCATACCTTCCTCTGTGATTAGGTAAAGCTGAAAGTGGGAAGATATCGCCAGAAGGACTGTAAGGACTGCAGGGGAGGTGGGGAAACACACAGAGAGTTCTCCTTCTTAAACACCCTCACTCCAAGCCCCCAGGGACCACCACCTGGTTTCCTCAAGGAAACACAGAATGATGATATTGACTAACCCGACACTGAATAGCCTTCTGATTCTGCGAGGTGCCCTAGGTGTAGGCAGACAGGCCCCCTCTCTGACATTAGCAGATGCTTATTTATCCATCTGACACTCATTAGGATTCTCCTGTGTGACCGGCACTGTGCTGGGAACTGTAGGAGATATGACTTCATTGAGATTGGATATCTCACCCAAGGCTTCCACTGTCTACTGAGGAAGAGGGTGGTGAACAGTTTGAAGATTGTGATTGCTGTTTGCCAGCCAACCGCAATGAGATGGGGAAGCTCAAACAACTATAGTTGAATAAAAAAATGAAAAAAGTGAGTGACTGGATTAAAGGCTAAATCACTGGATTGATTAATGCTCATGGTTTTTTAATTCTAAGATTATAGGACTGGGATTTTTTTTTTTCTTTCCTGGGACTGTAACCCTTATAAAACAACAACAAACACCAACCAATCATTAAGCAAACCAACCAATCAGCACCTGGATCTTCTATTTAAGGCCAGTTTCAGGGAGTTAACAAATTCAAAGAGTGGCTGCCGGAAGCTTGCAGAATCTAGGATCTGGTAATAATTGCCTTGCACTCATGAGCCTGAGTGAGTGCAGTTGGAATAGCATGTGCGTTGGAGCCAGATAGGGCTGTTTCAGGACCTTGCCTCTGCTGCAGACACCTAGCTAGGTGACCCTGGGCAAGCTGCTTGGAGTTCCTATTTTCCCATCTGTAGAGTGGGACCGTGCAATCTGTAGAATAGGTTTCAGTAAGGATTAAATAATTTCTCAGTACGGTGCCTGGAACCCAGCAGGAGTTCCACATACATTGCATGTCTCTCTCGCGCTTCCTTTCCTTCCCAACGGTTTCTGCCCCTTGTTAAAATATATTGGTCATAGTGGCTCTGACTGCTGAGAAAACCCTATTTGAGTGTTTGTGACCACACACTAGTTCATAAAGAATTAAAGGTATAGGAGTTTCTGGTTAAGTAGAGATTGGGATTCATGAAGCCAAAGAATTCTGTGATTCTCCAGAGGGGACAGGGTCTGGGTTGAAGGGACGAGGGGGTGAGACGCAGTCTTCTGTCAGGTTGGGTTGCACCCGTCCGGTGTGGCATTGCAGATGTAAGCATTCTGAGCATTAGGGAACAAATCAAACGTTGGGTGCCAACTCAGTTGTCTGTATCTGCATCTTTATTTTCTAAAAGCTCTTCCTACAGAGCTGGACTGTGTTTTAATGAGCGAGCTGGCAGTAAGGAGGCCAGTAAGCAGTTGCAGGAAAGTGCAATGGGGTAACTAAAGGTGCAAGCACCTTTCAAACATGTTGATTGTGTCCTAATAGTTTCAGAGGTGTGATGATAGGTCATGTCTGTGGCCACTTTGCACCATCAGAGGAATGCTGATGGGAGTCTCATTACTTGCTAGTTGAGGCAATGAAATGGTCTCCATGATTAGATCCTAATTTGATAAACCCGAAAATGAATCTATTGCTCGCTCAAATGCTCAAAAGTGCATATGCGTACACACACATACAGCACATCGAATCCATCATCAAGCCCTGTCGACTCTGCCTCCAAACTATAACCCAAGTTCATCCACTTCTGTCTGTCTCTGCTGCTGCAAACTGACCAAGCATTCATCTTCTCTCCCCTATACTATTGCAGTAAAGAGACAGGATAGTTTACAGGTGTGGACACAGATGCTGGAATCACATTTCCTGAGTTTATGTCAGCTCTGCCACGTACTAACTGTGTGGTTGTAGGCAAGTCACCTGGCATCTCTGAGCTTCAGTCCCCCCATCTGTAAAATAGGCGTAATGATGTACCTCGTAGAGAGAACGTGTGATAGACAGTGAGGGCTCAGTAGATATTAAACCCCTTCCTCCTCTCTATGAAAAGTCTCTTTTGTGTTCTCCCACCTTCCTCTATAGGCCCACACCCACTCTATTAAAAACACAAAAACAAAAATGTTGATCTCTATGCAGTGATCAGACTCCTTACCTTGACCACAGGGCTGATGAGACCTGGCTCCAGCCCATCTCTCAAAGTTTGGTGTCCACATTACACTCCCTGCATCTCCTGCAATCAAACCCACACTTGTGTCTTTACACAATTCCTCCAACAGGTTAAGCAGATTTCTACCCCAGGGCCTTTGTATGCCCTTCCCCTTCCTGGAATTCTCTTCCATGAGATCGTTGCACAATGCTCCCTCCTTACTCTTCAGGCCTCAGCTCCGGAGTCTCCATCTCAGAGATGCCTTCCTTGACTGCTGTATGAAATGGTCTCCCTAGTCCTAGACTCTTTGTATCATGTCACCTGGTTTATTGTCTTGTTGGTAGTTATCAGTGTGCCCTGGTGCAGTATCAGCTCCTCAGGGCTCTGCCCGGGAGGACTTTCACTCCCAACAGCCAGCACCTGCCTCCCAGGGCTGCCTTCCGGCTACAGGAACCTACTTGGCCTGTGCACTGGAAACACCCAAAGTGTCTGGGACTGTGCATCCCCTGGCTCTAAATACTCCAGGTCCTTCACCCTTGGGGTCTACACTGTCTCCAGAGCTCCCTGTGGCCTTGAGCCCCAAAGCTGCCTTCTGTGAGGCCTGCTTGATTTTTGTACCCAGCTTGGCCTCCTTCCCTTCAGGACTCCACTGCCCCACTCCGCTTTAGTTTTTTTCTGGAACACCCCAATAAGCCACCTTTACCCAAACCTCGTCTCAGAGTTTGCTTTTAGAGAATCTAACCTAAGACAACTATTATCTTCATTATTTCATTGTTTATAACACCCTGATAGAATATAACAGCCATGAGAACAGTGCCTGGCACAGTTATTAAGTATTCATTGACTATTTATGTATATATGTATGTGTATATATATTTAAACATGTGTATTTACAGATATAAACATTGCATATAGACTATCAGAGCTTTCAAATTATATTTATAATCAGTTTGATTTTTTTTGATACATATTCACATCCTTAAAAAAATTCTAGCAAGTATATGTCAGTCCACCCTTCCTGCTGTCACTGTGCTTCCAAATGGCATAAGCCAACTTACTATAGGACACTTGCTTATAAGTTTAGTGCAGGCCAGACACAGTGGCTCACGCTTATAATCCTAGCACTCTGGGAGGCCAAGGCGGGAGGATCACTTGAGGTCACGAGTTTGCGACCAGCCTGAGCAAAAGTGAGACCCTGTTTCTGCAAAATATAGAGAAATTAGCTGGACATGGTGGTGTGCATTTGTAGGCCCAGCTACTTGGAAGGCTGAGGCAGGAGGATCTCGTAAGCCCAGTAGTTTGAGGTTGCAGCGAGCTATGATGATGCCACTGCACTCTACCCAGGGCAACAGAGTGAGACCCTGTCTCAAAAAAAAGAAAAAGAAAAAAAAGCTTAGTGCAAAATCACATTTTATGTTAAATATAAAGGATATGTGGTAAAAGCAAGAGCTTGGTTTGGGCTTTAAATGAGTATCTAGTATAAAATTCTGAAAGTAGTTTCTTTCTTAAAGATTTACTGCCTAATTATATTTTCTCCCTTCTAAGATACCTGAAGAGAGTTGTAACCGTTGCTGAGTTCTAAAATCTCTAAATAGGCTGTGTTTGTTTAGCTGGGGAGACATATTTTGGCCCTCAGGGTTCATAAAGTGGAGACCTAGAGCGTCGCAGAGGCAGGCTGGGGGCATGAGTGATGACTCCGGATCTTGTAATTAGGCGTGTTTTCAGGGAGGTGAGGAAAGTGAATCATGAGTAGCTGCAGAGGAATGCGTTGGGGGAGATGCTAGCAGAGTTGTAAAAGGCTTGTAACCCGATCCGGAGTATGAAGTTGGTGGGTAGTTATTGATTTCCCAGTGGGTAGGATTGGTTTTCTTCGTGACACGCTGGCTGGAGGAGGGAGGTCGTGAGAACAGATTGCTAACTGTCAGACTGGAATCGTGTCTGTGGAGGTCCTCCTTTGTGTCTCATTGATCCCACCAAGTGGCCTCTGACATCTGCAAATGCTCCCACACCGAACTGAGGGAAAGCAGGCGAGTGGGGCGGCGGTGGGCTCACACTGCTCAGCCTTGCCCGGGGGAGTTTGGGGTTTCAATTGGCCGGGAGGACAGGGTGAGCCGTGACAACCTCAGGCTCCCTGTCCCCCAGGAGAGGTGACCTGAGCTGAATTCGACTTTTAGTCAATAGGAACGTGGCCAAAGCTGAATGAATTTCCTAAAGTCTGTGAAAAATCGAACAGGATTGGAGAGTCGATTAACCCGTGCCGGAGATAGAGTCAGGGGCTGTCTGTGAGAGGAATGAAATTCCACGTGCAGGCGGCCGGAGTCAGGCTTTGAAACGTGGGTACTCACACTGAGGATGTGACTGAGCCCCCAACACAAATCTGTTGCTTGTGTTTAACCTTCTTCCCCAACAGTAAAAGAAAGGCAGAAAAGCACAGTGTACCAAACTCCAGAATGTTCTAAAGTCTCTCCATTCTGGTGATGGAACCAGGATGTACCTGGGATCATATAATAGATTTGCAAACCTTTCCCTAGCAGGGATGTAGGGTGCCAGTCTCACCTTCACGATGGTACCCAGCTTTGCCTGGTTGACTGCATGATGGGGGTATCTGCACTCAGAGAGCAGAGGAGAGGAAACAGACTTACAGGGACAATAATCAATTCAAACAAGGTTCTTAGGATCTGGGACTGTGGCGGTGGTCACAAATGCACTTCAAGGTGGTTTTGCAAAGTGGGCAAAGAATTTCTATTTAGTTCCTTCTGTGGGGCTGATAATGGGGAGGAGCAGGTGAGGAAAGGGGTCTTCCTATTTGTAGAGTCCCTGAGTCACAACATAATTGCAAAAGCACATCGCATTCATCAGGGTGTGAATTCAGGTAGGAAACACTGACTGCCACAAGACAAAACTTTACTGAGGAAGGGAGAAACCAGAGCCCAGAAACACTACGTTTTCCTCTCTGCAGTCACTTGGACAAAGGAAAACTCTTCATGATTAAAATACAGAATTGAGTAGCTCTGCAGATTCCTCTGTGGCTGACTTGAAGTACGATTTGGACTTGTCTCTTGGTGGCAGATCTCCCAGCCTTTGCCAGACATTGGGTACCTGGGGAAGGAGCCCAGCTTGAGCATGCAGGCCTCTGGTGTTCATTGCCTCTGCCTGTGAAGATCGATTTAGGGTTCGCAGTATTTATCTTTTAAACCATTTGTGTGTGTTTGCTCGACAATCAAGCAACATATTAGAAATGCTGCTTCCTGAAGCTTTGCAGACTAATATAATTTCACAGCTCCAATTACAAATGAGAAAAATTATTTCATCTAAAAACAGAGGAGCTAGACATTTCTGAGAAATCATGGTTAGAGAGAAGACAAAGTACTTTCTGAAAAACTGGCCATGAGACTAATGGCTTCCTCGCTGAAAATCTTGCCGACTCTCGGAAGCCTCCATCTTATGGCGACACTGGTTTTCCTAACTGTGAAGCCGATCCCTTTTAGATTGACAAACCGTTGCTTCTGCTGGGGCCTGGTCTGTAGCTCCCACAGCCTCAGTGCTTTGAGAGCAATGCAAATGTGTCCACTGAATTTCCACCTTGTAAAAGTATCCTTCTTCCTGCCACTTTCCCTGAATCTAAATTTTATAGAATCCTAGAATTTTGGATGGGGCTTAGCAATCATATACCTCAACCCTTCATCTGATACCTTACCTCCTCATCATCCCTGTCCATAGGCAGCTACCTACTGCTTGAATACTTCTAGTGGTGGAGAACTCACTACTGGACCTTTCCATGAGAATCTACTAATTTAGCTCAATTTTAAGTAGTATGTAAAGTCTAGTGACTTCCCAAGTTGATCATTAATATCACTCAATTAATACCTAATATCAATTAAGATCACTAAAATCTCCCAAGTGGCCTTTTCCCTTGCATTCATGTCTTTGTAATGAGATCTATCTGAGGTATCTCAACTAGAGTACTAACAGACTGAACTTTTAAGAAAAACCTTACCTCGGTTATGCCACTGCTCTGTTTTACGGCCACTCTTAACAAATTGCCACTCCCAAGAGGTAAAGGCATTAGGTTTTTTTCCTTGTCTGCTCGAGTCTGCCTCTTATCTCTGTTGGCTCCGTTGCTGAGATGCGTAGTTAACCCCTGGTCATTGCCTTCCACCCCATGGTAGCGGCTGCACGTGGTGAGTCTACAGATCCGGTGGACCGTGTGGGTGACTGAGCTAATTGCACGAATGGGTTGGCTCTTTACCTGCCTTTACGTAGCTCCTTCCTGTAGGTTCTAGGGATCTCATTGTGCAGATGGGCAGAGTTTTAAAAGATTTTTAATCTTTAGTCACAAAAAGCTCTATTTTAGGCCTTAAAATGTTGTCTTCTTCTTACACGTTAAACTTCAGATGATTGACCACTCTGGTCTGTTTCTTACCACCTCTCTTCACAGGCTTATCAAATCTTTAGCTTCAGCAGAAGACAAGTACGTCATGTCAGACGCGAGGACTCTGGGGTGGGGGTCTCCAGCACTTTACTCTCGTTGTCCTCCCCTGGGTTACTGCGATGGCGCCTTCATGGATCTCTGCCTCTTGATCTCCTCCTTCAGCCACCCCACCCTGCCATGACACAAAACGACACAAGTCTCCTTAATGCACATCTTTTGGTGACTCCATTTTGCCCAGAGAACTGTGTAAAAACAAGACTTTTTGTTGTGTTTTAAATCTCCTGTGTTAGAATCTCTTACTGATTTTACTTTTCAAAGAGGAAGACTTTACAATTTTTATCCAACTTAATAGGAGAATGCACAATTCTTATCTTCTGGTTGGGTTTAGTTGTGACGACATCAGTGAGGGCATAATTGGGAAGAATCATGAATTTGGTGAGGTTATTCATTTTCCAATGACAAAGAGTTTAACCACTTCAAATGAACTCACCTAGCTTTTCTACAAGAAGCATTCTAACACATGTAATTTCCCTCTAGCAAACAAAACGTTTCAAAGTTACAAGTTCACGTCCTCTTAAAGATAACATTTAAAAGAAACTTTTGAACAAACATTGCAAAAAATTTTTTGTACCTTTTAATAAATAGATCTGGATAGAAACTCAACTTTATGATGACAGGATATGGATTAACTATACATTTCACTTAAACGATATAGTAATTGGTATTTAAATACTCTGCAACCTTCTCCCTTATCTCTCTAAACAAAGGGTAATGGCTAACCCAGTGTCCAGTGTTCTTGAAGATCCTTAGGCCAACAGTTTCTTAAGTCCAGATTTCTCATAAAGTATCACTGAACCCTTAGCCTATGATTTTATCTACAAATTTAAACAAGCTGAATTAAAGTTTTTGTTGTCTGTGATTTTCTGTTTCCATATTACTGACACCTCCTATTGCATTTAGGAACTCTTATTTTAAGTGTTATCTCTCATTATTCTACTTCCAAGAAGATATTCCACTTACCATCGATCTGTGTACTCTAAATCACCCACTGTTCTCTAAATCCCCACTCTTCCTATGGCAATATTACCCACTTGTTGGGGACCATCTCAAATGCCACCTCTTCCATTCAATTCAACCAAGGTCACTCCTATGACCCAGGCACTGTATTAGGCACTGGAATTTTAGTCTAGTTCTCGTGGAGCTTACACTTTGGTGGGATGAATGGACATTAATTATACTAATGAGAATATAATTAAAAACTGAGACTGGGACTCTGAGAGAAGGAACAGAACTCTATTAGAGCCTATAAAGTCTTCTCTGAGCCTTCCAACCAGAGCTCATGTCTGCCTTCTGAAGCCTTCATGGCGTTTTATGACTCTACCAGTTGGGATTCTTTGGCTGCAAGCAACAGAACCCTACTCTGGTAAATTTAAATAGAAACAAATGTATTTGGAAGATAAGGATTAGCTTACAGGATCAGAGGAAAAGCTGGGGAACCAGTCATAGGGGAGGAGAGACCCAGGATCTGGGAGGGAGAGGGGAAGCATGAGGCACCCACGGACAGCCTCCTCAGGGGACTTCTGTGACAACAGCCAAGCTCCATGAGAAACTGTGCATTTCGTGTAGTGGTTAAAAGCGCAGGCCCCGTAGTCACACTGGGTCCACCACTTACTAGCTGTGTACACAGGGCAAGTCCCTTCGGTTCCTCATCAGCAAAATGGAGAAATAATAGTATCCACCTCCTAGAGTGGCTGGGGTGATTAACTGAGGTAATTCATGCATGACATTTGAAACAGTGCCTAGCACAGTGCAAGCCCCCAGTAGACAGTATATTAGTAATGCCAGCAGTTACCGTTACTAATGTTCCCTCAAGATTCAGATTTCAGGCTGCCATCCTAACTGGGGTCAGGTGCTGGCCCTTTCCCAGGAAGGTAGGGAACCTACGACGGCTTCCCCAGGATTATAGCCCATGGCAGGATGGCTCCCTGAGTGTCGTCAGGCTGCTGTGCCAGAAGAAGGGAGTGTATCGTTGGGCTGACAGAGTACGACGTGTCCTCTACCTCTTCCCACTGTTGTCTTACTCAGACGTCCGCCATTGCTCATTCCTTTTTGTTTTGTTTTGTTTTGTTTTATAATCACTCCTGTCAGATTTTATGTACCTAATGGGCAGGAACCATATCTTATCTCTGTACCTCCAGAAATACAGTGCCTTCCACATCAAAGATGTTCAACATCTCTCTGGTGGATTGAATTAAAGTAAAATATTGGTATATATGATTCTCATGTCAGTTCAAGTAGCATCTGGGCAGGGTTGGCTTGACACATTTGTGGATTTTTTTTCCCTTTGATCCCTCAAGGTTTTTCTATTTTCAAGGGAAATATAGAGACAAAGCTATGTAGGACTTCAGAACCTTCCAGAAATTTCTCGAGACAGCAATGTCAGGAGAGATACCCTTCTCTGCAAAAGTTTTAATTTATTTAAAATGAAAGTAATGTGCCAAGGATGCAAGTAGAATGTTGTTCATTTTGTACTGTTCGTACCAGTGAAACATGTCATTGATACAGGTATGGCTGAATACACAAATATATCCATAATAGAGAATACTATAAAACAGATAAAAGTAATTAAGTTGGTTCCTATATGTAATAATATAGAAGATGCTCCAAGAAATATTGATGAGTGAAAAAACATCAAGATGCAGAGTAATACATATAGCATGGTCCCCTTTTGAAACAAGGAAACAAAACAAAATGATACTGTATGCTTTATGCTGATACATACATATGTAAAATCATATAAAGAGATCTTGAAGGTTTATAATCACAGTATAACATGACTTACTCAAATGAAAAGCAAAATCAAAATGACAATAGGTATTTCATACTATAGTGGTACATTTGTATATAAACACACATACATACACACATGTAACACACATGTGCACACATATATAAATGTACCAGTATTTTATTTTATGAAATAAAATAATTGATTGCCCCTGTGTAGCAAGGGTTAGGGGAGGGACCAGTATTATAAATGACGTTCCAAGGAAATCTTAACCTAATCTTTAATATTTTAATTCTTTATAAGGAGAATATATTCATGAAAAATTTATTTGATGGAAAATTTTGCATGTATATGAAAGAAAGAAAAGAAACTGAAAAATGAGGAAGTCCACATGCTTCTGAACTGCCTTCATTCCAGAGTGCCGGGACATTCTGCTTCCTGTCATCACCAAAGAGCTGAAGGAGCTGCTGGAACAGAAGGACGACATGCAGCACCAGGTCCTGGAGAAGAAGTACTGCGTGGAACTGCTTAACAGCATCCTGGAGGTCCTCAGCTGTCAGGATGCGGTGAGTCCCCTCGATGATGTAGCTGTCCTGGACTCAGACTAGGCTCGAATTGATTAAGTTCTAAAATATTGATGCTGATGGATACCAGCGGAAGTCTAAAGATAAAAGTCAACGGCTTGCTCGGCAGGCCTACTTTCCCCGTGACTAAGCCCCACTGCTCTGAAAGATGGCTTGGGGACTGGAGTTCACTGTGGAACATTCTGTCACCATGTGTCTTGTTGGGCAGGCTTTCTCAGAGTGTAGATACAGACATTGCCGAACCAGTAGACGGCTTGTCCATTTACTCAGGCCCTGCCCTGCAGGGGTGGGTGGGGCAGTTTCCTGTGCCTACACAGCCAAGAAAACCCCCTTATCTGCTTTCTTAGCTGATTTCCTTGCGTTTGTTTCTCCAGTCATCCTCCGCAGTGGTTAAAATGATTAAGACTCTTCCTGGATGAGCACACTGCCCAGCCGCAGACTGAAGAGATAGGGCACGGAGCGGGATGGTGGCAGGGAGATGGCTGTGACCGTGAAGCCAGTGTGTACTTTGCAGACGTCATTCCGAGATTAGCAGGGATGGAACCAAAAAGAAAGTCCCAGTGGGAGTAAGGGGAGGGCTTCCAAAGGGCAGAATCTGCAGCAGACGATAAGCCAGATGGAGAGGTGGTGATCAGACACAGGCCTAGGATTCTTACGAACTGGAAGAGGGAGGGGACGGTTCTTGACTTGACCCAGGTTCCTTTGGCAGCTCCACCTTGTCCTGGAGCAATGTCCGGGAGGTACCCTGCCCTTAGCTGGGACTGGTTTCAGAGGACTACATAGACCCGAACAACCAACAAATCTTTTCTAAGTGTTTGCGTGAGCATTGCCCCCGCCTCTCTCTTCCCTAGAAAACCGTCAGAGAGGAGCTCTCTGGATAAACTGTGTCTGTGACTGACTCCAGTTAGAGAAGTCTGCAGAGCAACGTTCCTTTACTGCTCACATCCCAGAGTCAGCCTTGTTACCAGTTTCCTTGTGGGCTGTCTCTCCCGTCTTTCCGTTTCTATTCTTAACCACCCTAACTAAGCTGCTTCTTATCTTATTACTAGGCAAATGCAGTAGCTTGATTCATTCATTTATTCATTCACTCATTCACTTAAAAATACATGTGATGCACCGGGTGTATGCTAGGCATTGGGGACATTTTAAAGGCATGGTCTCTTTCCTTAGGAAAATCTATATGGATATGCAAATAAGCAATTGTGATACAATATAACGACTAAAATCTAGAGGGGGTGCATTAGCTACAAAGAACTGTGTGTGTGTGTGTGTGTGTGTAAGCATTTTTGTCAAGGAAGCCTTCACAAAGGAGGTACTACTTCAGCTGGTGTTCAAGGGTGAATAATTTTTTATTACAGTTGTTACTTTATTGGTTGGTTTCTAGACACTGTGCTAAATGCAATCTGTGTGTTCTCTCTGCTCACCCTGATCCTAGATATTAAGGCTCATTATTCCCATTTTATAGATGAAAAAACTGAAATTCATAGACTTTTAATTAACATTCAAGGCCAGACAGCAAATAAATATCAGGGTCAAAATTCAAACCCATGTCAGTCAGACTCCAGAGTCTGTGGAATCATAGGTGTAGGGGATTCAAAGACATGGCCTTTTCTTCTCTTTTTCTTCTTATCCCCACCCTTGTTCTACAGAAAGGGAGTGTAATACCCAAGAGTTTATATATTCAAGATTCGTTCAGGTGATGATGTTAGGATGATGATGTTTCTGTAAGGATGTTCACTAGTCAGCTGTTGAGCTGGTTCCAGACTTTGCTACGTGAGCTTTTCTTATTGTTTTTTTAAGGGAGAGTTTGGTCTTACTCCTACTTACAGTGTAGAAACATGAGGGTTGGCCATCATTTCTGTAGTAACATCCTAAAGAATATTGCCTCTCTTGGTTGAAAAGCCAGTTTGCAATGTTTTTGTGTTTTTTTTTTTTTTTACATGTCAGTAATGTTCAGAAAAAATTCATAGATCCTTAGGAATATGACAGCATACCCCAGTTTGAGGAACCCAGTTATAATGGGCTGATTGTCAAATTCCTGATTCGGGTAGAAGGATAGCCCCAGTTCACAGTTTATTTGCAAAGCAGGATGCTGAGGCTCTGCCTGTCCCAAGAGAGTGGCCCCCTAGAGTTCTACCGCGACCAGCTGTCATCGTTTTGCACATTCCATAACACCAGACACTGGTGAGAAGAGGCTGCTGTCTTACACACCCTCAGTACTTAGGGCTTCAAAGCCAAGAAATGAGTGGGAGGCTCTGAGCTCCCCGTGGGGCTGGTGGCATCTGGACTTGAGGTGTGTGGGAGGCACGGTGTCACACTTCCCTGGCTCTGATTGCATTGCTTTTGTGATAAATTCCAACTGTGGGGACCAGCCCACCCCTTCTCAAGGTGAGCAACTCTCTTTGCTGGATGAGTTGTTAAATACTGTTTTCATCATTGAATTTGCTACAAATTTTGATGCTTCTGGTGAGCTTCAGATCTCACCTCTCCAGCTCGTGAGGATGGAAATCTCTCTCCTCTTCTCAAAAGCCTCTTTGACGAGTAGGACTCATTCAGTGGCCATGATTACTTTGAGCTAAACTGAAAATCAGAAGCCCGAAAGTATCCAAAAGTAGATCTCTCTTGTCCTAGTGTGTAGCAGCTCCCAACTTGGACTGCACGTTCGCGTCACCGAGGGGGAGCGGCGGGGGGGGTGCTCTGTGAAACCAGCAGTGCCTGGACCCATCCTAAGCATTCTGACTTATGTGGTCTCGGGCTGGTGGGCCACTGCGATGAGAAGGCAATGACAAACAGGTGATAATGGGCAGCCAGGACGAAGGACCACAGTCCTGGTGCGAAAGGTCTCAAACTTGAGGGGCACCCAGTGCCGTGGGGCAGCTATTGAAACACACTTCCGATCTGTAGGTCTGGACGGTGGGTCCAATAACTTACTTTTCTAACAAGTTTTCAGGTGATGTTGATGCTGCTGATCCAGGGACCATGCTTGAAGAACCACTGCTCCAACGTGACCTATTTTTTCCTTCAGTATTTACTAGGAATGGAGGAATAGCTGGGCTCTTTCTCTGTCCTTTTACCTTCTTAATTTAAGAGCCCTCCCCAGTCTGTAAAATCTAGCTTTTTCCAGTATGCATTTAATAAACCATAAAATGGCAAAGAGTTAAACACATTCATTTGTACTCATAAATTCATTTTTGTGGAATAGCAGGGACATGGCGTGTGCAAAGATATGACTTTGAAAATCTAGACCGTAGGATGTGCTGTTTGGTTTCTGCAGGCACCAACTTCTCAGAATTAGAAATTTGGAAGAAAACAAATAAAAAAAGGCTTCCGGTTATTTGGGCCCTCTCTTCCAATAATGGCATAGCCATTTTTTACTGGCTCTTAGCTGGCACCATGGAACAACCCATTGTCCCACCCCAAGCATAGAGATTATGTCCACCTACCAATCGTGTGGAAATTTAGCAATTATAGTGCAGGAAGCCAAGCTTAGGTTTTGGGGGATTGTGCATTTGGGGGATGGGAAAGGATGTTTGTCTTCAATTGATTATCATTATTTGGTTAATTACAGCCCAGCACAGCGAGTTAACCTTATTCGTTGTAACCCGGGTGGTGGTGGCGTATGACTCAGGAGGAGATGTCTGCCTTAGCCCAGTGTTGATTTTTTAAATGATAAGTGTTGAATTCCCTCACCCAGCTTGCTCGAGTAGCACTTAGCATATGAAAAGGACCAGCTCAGGTGAAGGATAAAAAGCCTGACTTCTGCCTCTATTAACTCCTTTTCTCCCCCTCACTGAGCAAGTTTAGTTGTCAACTCCAGTTACTTTGAAAGGTGGTTTCACACTGCTTCGTTCTGTGCCTTGCCGGCTGCTGAGTAACTCATAAAATTTAATTTTGCACCAGACCCAGAGGGAGTTGGTTTTTTCCCCTCTTAAGACAGGGTTTTTGCTTTTATGTTTCATTCCTCTAAGAAAAAGGAGAGTCATCGTTTTGTACCCTGCTTAGCAATGATAAAGTGGGTAAAGATGACTCCTAATTCTGAAGAGGAAAAGGTGTTGGTTGTATCTGAATCATGGAGGTAAGGAATGCCCAGAATCATCTTTTTAGAAAAATTCTTTGGGTCTGTTGACTAAACCTGGGGAGATTTACCCCAGGTACTATGTCAGTCATGAATGGTTTGAGGGTTCTGATATTTGTATTTATCCACTTAGACACTGTAGGGGGAGGGCTTTTGCTCGTGCAGTTTCTCTTGCTTGGAATGTTCTTCCCAGTTCCCATCCTTTCCATGCAGGCAGAATCTTAAACTCTTTTTAGGTTCAGCTCAGATAATACTTCCTTTCTGAGATTTTCTCAGTTGTGTTCCCTCTTCTCTCCCCTTTCTCCTGCCCACAGGTAGAATTAGGGACTTTCTTGTTTGTGTTTTCATAACCTTGTGTTCACACTGATATGCTGGCACCGGCGGTTCCGTGTTATCCTCCCCTGGCTGTGCCCCGCCCCCTTGCCAGGCTTTGAGAGCAGGAGCTGGTATCCCCTGACTTTGCAGAGCCTACCCTCTCAGCCTCACCTCCCGCCAGTCCCACCTACACTCTCCATCTTCCTGCTCCATTAAAAACCCTTTCAGTTACTCAGATGTGCTGCGCTCTCTCACTTCCTGGCTGCCGTATTACTGTCTGCAATGCCCCAACGCATGGCCTCCACTCTTAGCCTAGCTAAATCCTGCCTAACGCTCAGAAGTCAGCTTAAATGTCACTTTCTGCAGAAAGACTTCTCTACTCCTCTTCCCCACCTCTGCCGTGGTCCGAGGAGCAGGTCTTGTGTGGCTTCCTCGCAGCACCTGTGTCGTCACCCTCTGTGGACTTGTGTGTTTGCCTGGGGAACGGAAAGTGCTGTGACGATGGAGATCTTGACGCTCTACCTGCCCTCCTCGCCCATCCCAGCACAGTGAATAAATAAATGCACGTGACTCACTCCGATCAATGGCAGGGCCTGAATTATCCCTGAAGACCTCTGTTCTGAGTGCGAGTGGGGTATTCTCTTTCCTCTTTTGGCCTCCCTTGGATGTCAGGTAGAGAGAGCTGCATTAATCACATGCCTCAGTTCATGACACATCATCCTGGTTGATCTGTGCAAGGCTCCCCCTTGTTTTTTGTGTGTATGTGTATGCATTTTGTCAAAAAATTATCATCAAATTGATCTTAATGATTGAATTGGCTCTTTTCATAATGGTCTAATTGCTCTTTTTCATAATTCATGTATCAGGCAGCATCCCATCTAAAAAATAGAGGAGCTCTCATGGGCATAGCAGAACAGTTGGTTTTTGTAAGATAGCTTGAGCAGGAACAAGGAAATAGAACGATACAAAAAAGCAGGTTGGTCAACATCAGGCTAGTTCAGGTTATGTTCCTTGGAAGGGTTAAAGCAGAGGGGACTTCCTTATCATGCCAGCTCAGGTTGGCTGGGCCTTTCTGATTGGTTGCTGTGAACCTCCTGTTTTTAAGAAAAACCTGTTCTGTTTGGAGGATTTTCCTGTTTCCTTAAAGTTTCCATTTGATTATGTGGCACTTAGCACAAGTGACTCCATTTTGGTTTGACCTGTTGGGGCCTAGGACAGGAGCTCAGTCCAAAACAAGGGACTCCTGTAATTTAATTTAACAAGTTCTTACCTTTAATCCCCATCTTCCACTCCCATTTTCACTCTCCCACGGTGAAATGTCTAATGTGTTGGATATGCATGTGCACACACACCTGTGTCCTTCCTTTTTAAAGAAGATCAGACGAGGACAGCAAAGGGCATCCATATCTCAGCTCTGTTAGGGTCCCAAGGGGTGGGGAGGGCGCTGTGGCAAGAGCAGGAGTCTTCTAGACTGTAGGGCATTCTTGGCCCAGCCCTGCACCCGACCTGCTATGGGGAAAGAAGCCCACCCTGCCAGTTTGTGCCTTCTTCTGAAACGCTCCTGTGACCACCCTGGATTCTGGGTTCTCTGATAATCCCAGGCAGCCTGCCCTGTTGAAGGGCAGGTTGAAGGAGGCTGCTGCTGCCTCTTGCATTGCTATTTAATTCCCAGGAATCAATACCACCCTGCAAAAGCTGCAGGGTTTTCTCCTAGGCTATCTGCTCCCCTGTATTTCAAATACAAGGCGGGTAGACAAGGCTGAAATTCTTTTGTCTGTGGTGCATTCCACAGAGTAGCTAATTAGGCCCCAGACTTAAAGGTGAGATGGACGAGACTCCGGTACCTTCTGCTGTGTCCAGGGCCATTTTGTTTTTGCCCCTTGCGCTTCCTCTGGCATCCGTGAAGTTAAATGTGCCCTTCCAAGGCCAATGGAATGACCTCCCATGGACGATGACATACTGCACACTCTCCTTGTAACCCACACAGTGCCTTCTCACACATCACAGCTGTTTGTTTCTGGCCCCCACGTGGCCACGTAGGTTTTATCATCCCCATTTCACTGGGGAGGTAGCTGAGCCTCCGAGAGAGAGGCTGGGTGGCATTTCCAGTGGAGGTGAGGGAGTTAGTAGAGGCAGAACCTGGAGGGAATCACCCAATCTCATTCCAAACTCAACTTTGTCTTCTCCCACTTCACGTTTATCCTTCCCTGGCTAAACAGCACTTCCCAGCATTGTTTCCCTGGTGGCTGCATTTGTATCCACTCCGCAGATGTTTAGAGAACTCCTGTCCTGTGCTGTATTCCAGATGCAGGGGGATGGCAGTGAGCAGAGCCGGGGACTCCTCTAGCTCTGCTTCTCACTAGCTGTGGGACTTGGGCAAGTCATCTAACCTCTGTGTAAAATGGGGCTTCTCTTCCCCGAGGTGTGTCAGGCTGACAGTAAACCAGGGCACCCGTGAGAACATCCAGCCTTCTCCCTGGCATGTAATCCGTGCCCGGTGCATGTGGCTTTCCTTCCTCCCTCTCTGTTCCCCTTCCGTCTTAGGCTCCCTCCACTATCTCAGGCTGCTCCTAGAACATGTCTGTAATTCTTTTAAGGACAGCAAAGGGCCAGGTGGCTTCCTGGGAGAATGGTAGACAGGGACAGAGCCTGGAAGGACTCTGTAGCTGCATTGGCATGGAAGGCAACCCTCAAGCCAGGCCTGGTGGCAGCCAGATGCCTTGGAGCTTCTCAGGTGTGCAGGAAGCTTGCCAAGAAGTGGCAGAGGCTGCTGCTGGAGTCCAGCCCTCCTGCAGGTGCCTGGGCCTCATGGGGGTTCCTGGAGGGACTGGAGCCAAGTGACATCTTGCCCCTTCAGGGCATCCTGGCGGGTATTTCAGAACTTCAGAGCTCAAGATAACCACTTGTAGGGCGGTGTGCGAGAGCTGGCTCTTACCAGCTCAGGAGAACCAAGCATTAAATTTTTGGAAATTTTGTGAGGCAGTTGTTAACTAACTGCCATTATTAAAAATTTATAGAAATCTATAATTAAATAAACTATATTAAAATCAGGGTAATACATCCTCAAACTTCAAAAACTCCCTATTCTCGTACTGTATTTTACTCTTAGCTACATGTTTGAGGTTGTTTACATCCTTCGTGTCTGTGTGGTGGAAACGCTGTTTATGGCTCTGCCTCTGTGCCTTGGCATCTGCCATGAAGGGAGTGTTCATGCTACAGAAATTGGCAAACATTACATGTGTATCTCCAGACCTTTATCTTTTTCTTCCTGGAGAGCCAATGAAAAACGTCCACCTTCACACCACTGCCAGGGACTCAAAACAATGGCCAAAACCAAGGAAAACCCGGAGGCCCAGGGGAGCTGTCTGTGCGTGTCTCTCCTCCCCAGTGGGCTCTAAATCTGCTGCTGTCTAAGGGTCCTCAAGGGACTGGTCAGAGAGAGTGCACTCCAGGGATGTAGCAACTGTAAGACAAGCTAAACACCCAACCTAGATCGAGGAGGGGAGATATGTTTCATTTCTCATGGCAATTCTTCACGACAGGCAGTGGCTTCTTTCCTAACAGTGCTGAGAATTTTGAGGTCTTACATAGGCCAGTGAGAAAGGGAGCCTCGATTCCTGCCATAGGTGAGGGGTGGGGATGACATGTCACAGGTACTGTGGATTTGTTGTGCCTAAACTAGATGTCTAGTCCCAAAACACAGGGAAGGCAGGCTTGACAGAGAGATTTTTATCCTTCACCTTAGTAGGTTTTGACCTTAAGTAGGGTTCAAAAATTATGAAACGTTGATTTTTGATTAGGCCAACACCGCAGTGTTTATGGTCACGAAGAAGAACCATTGATGGTTACTAAAAGTAATGGTCGGAAGTCTGATGAGAAACAGAATATTTGCATGTTCCCAAAGTATCCACTTATTAATGGCACAGGGAAAGACAGTAACTTCGCAGTGGGGAAGGCTGACCGACATCATTGTAGCCAGTGAAGACAAGGAACTCCCGAGCAATGAGCATCAGCATCACATGCCTCCTGCTGGGACGCACTGAGAAGGACTCCACATCACTCCCATGGGAATCTTGCCAGAAATGTGCAGCCTCAATTGAAGGATAGGAAAGACCTTCAGCAAAGCCCCATTGAGGAGTACAAAATAGCAGACTAGTCCTCTTCAAAAAAAAAGGTCCTGAACGATGAGGAGAGACGGAGGCACTGTCAGAGATTGGAGACATGGCAGCTGGATTCACCATGAAATCCTGAATTGGAGCATGGGCCAGAAAATGGACATTGGAAGGAAAACTGGCAAAATTAGGATAAAGTCTGTAGTTTAGTGAGTAGCATCGAACCAATGTGAATTCCCTGATTTGATCATTGTACTCAGGCTATGTAAGAGGTTAATGTTAGGGAATGCTGGATAAAGGTCCATAGGAACTCTCTGGGCCATTTTTGCAACTTTTCTGTGAGGTTAACATTATTTCAAAATTTAAAAAAGTCTTTAAAAAGCTTATTTTTGAAGTATTTAAGGGATGATGACTGACTGACTAAGAATGAGTGTTGAAGGTGAGCAGTTCTGCAAAGTACACCTGTTCCAGGGTGAAGGGAGGTGACAGCTAAGGGTGTTTTTTTTTTTTGCTTTATGAGTCAAGACCATAAAATTCACAGACAGATGACTAGCCTTACTAGAGGATTCCACGTGCAAAATGATTATTAACTATGGACTATCTCCCGCAGTCAGAAGGCCAGCGTCACCTCCTACCACCTGGGTAGTTAGGCAATGCCTTGACTAAACCGGCGGGTAGCGTGCATTAGCCCAGGACTGGGCTTTGGGGGCTGGGGACGTGGGGGGCACAGGAGCTGTCCTCAAGGACCTCACAGGCTGCAGCGTTTTGCCTGGGCTGTTTGAAGCCCAGTCCATGCAGTGATTCCTAGGCCAGGGTGTGGGGCTTGAATGGCAACTGATCTTTGCTTGGTGGGCTCAGGAAACGGTTGGTTTGGTATCGCTCACTGGGTGGTCTTTGAGTTGTCTATTCTCAAGGGATCATCTGGAAACTTAGAAAACAGCTTTTCTTGGTAGCTGACTAGAACTGCCCCCCATAAACTTAATAATGCAACACATTCTGTTCTATCAGCACCAACTAGAAATACTTCTTGGGGTGTTTTTCAATATTCCTTTATATGCCATGACCAGAGTTTAAAGGAGCCTGCCTGCAGCCAAACCCATGAGGGTTTCCCCAGACTCGCTCCTTCCCGTCCTCAGTCCCACACCCTTCTTCTCGGCCTCTCAGGCCCAGGTGGAGGGTGAGGCACTTGCCTGGGGGTGAGGGCAAAGTGTAAGGGACCACCAGAAATTCAGTGATCAGGTCAAATAATATTTTAATGTGATATTTTAAAAAATCAATATTTTGATATTTTGTTCACCATGGAGTTTTTGCATTAATTTTTACTTTTTAAAGAAAAACGTTATGTTCCATTTTGTCTTGATTCCTGGGTTTTTTGGCACCCCTTCAATTCTGTCCTTAGACAGGTGTCTCACTTGCATTATGCCCTCACCTTAGTCCTGGCCTTGCTTAGTCCTCTGGCCAGCGCTGGCCACCTGCAGTCACAAAGTGGGGCCCTTACCCATGAATGGTGTGGCAGCGTGCAGGTATGGGGAGATGGAGCGGGTGCCTGTCTGTTCCCCCTCCAAGACTGTGGGGGGACTAGGGAAGGTTTTTGTCTGCAGGGAGCCAATGGATAAAAGCCCTTGTTGAAAGGAACAGCCGCTTACACTCTAAACCTTCACTGGGTCAGCCTCTTGCTTTCCGAAAAGCATTTCTTGCATAATGTTTGAATTAGATCTCCCCTTCACAGCTGGGAGGCATGAGCTAAAAGCCCTCTCAGCAGCAGAAAAATATAGCTATGTTTGGTCCAGGTTACAGTTACTGAGGGAACCATAACTTTGATTTGCTCAACTGGTGTAAATGTAAATCCGTAAGTGAAATGAGTACAGTGAGGCAGGAGGTGCTCTGTTTCCAAGGGTGCTTTTGATCCACAGTCTCAGCTGTCACATACGGTCTGGGAACAGCAGCAAGGCCTGCACCTGGGAAGCTTCCAGCCCACAATCCCAGAGTTCTAGAGTGGACATTGTCCGGGGAAATTTTAGATAACTTTTGTCTTAGCAACGCAATTGATTTAGCAGCCAAGATTGGAAAATAAAGTTTAATTTCAGCATAGTTTTTCCAAGCAACCTAGAATGCTAAAGTCATCTTTGATTCTCTATTTATTGCCTTTTCCTCCTCCTGGGATTTAAACTCAGCTTCACTTTTGTCCCCAAGCGCATTTCCTACTGTGTTCCAGGAGGCCGGTCTCTCCACTCTCCCACCAAGCCTTCACTGCTCGCTCTTCTTGCCTTGTCATTTACCATGTGTCTTCCACCTGGAAGGCACTCTTCTTCTTCCTACCTGTCCTGAAGGTCTCCCACTGGTGGCTCACAACCTGAATCTCGCCCACAGATGCATTTTGTTTGTCTTGTGGAGTTATTTCATCCAACGCACAGTCCCACGACTTCCCGTTGTTTTCTAGGTGACTGGATTCACACTGCTGTCTCATCCCCCCTGCCCGTGTGGACATCAGAATTGTGACCCCTGAAAGCCAAACCTTGCCTTTCCTAACAGGCCCAGCCCAATTTCCGCTCCATTAAGAAATAGTCCTTGATTCTGGCAGCCTCATCTGAGTCACTTCCTCTGCTGCTTTCTGATAACTTTTGGCTTTATCATAGAATTTAGCACTTAATTACGTGCAGTTTGACATTTGCTCTTATCACATTAGGCCTTTCTGGCACATGTTGAGACAAGACTAGAACTTTATGTTGTTATTTCCATTTTCAACTAAGGCAATATCGTTCTGTCCAAAAGGTCACTAAAGATTAACTAAGCACCTTCCATTTGTCAGGCACCATGCTAGGCACTGGGGATGCAAAAGTTATTAAGACCAGTTACTGTCTTATCACCGTGGAGACCTCACTTCCCAGCATTCCCAGTGCTAATCTTTGGCTTCAGTGGTTTATTCATTATTTCAGAGCACATCTTGTCCTCCGCCTCTGTCCGTGGTTAGCACTCCTACGATGAACTTTCTCTGAATATTTAAATCATATCTATCTTTTGAAACCTGGGTTAATTTTCCTTATTTCTGACCCATTCCACAGACATGTGTCCACTCTTATCTCTTTGAAATTTGACGTGCGCTAGCACTTACTGGAAGTGCTCTTCTCTGGGTGTCCTACATCTGGTTTACAGACTCTCCAAGGGTAGGGCTGATCCAGTCATACGTTTTCTCCTATATTTCTGCACTGCCTGGGCACAATGCCCAACCCCGAGCAGATACTCAATAATTAATCTCTGTGGTTTGATTGATCCTCCCATCTTCAATTAGTCTACTTTCTAGAAATACATGCTGACACTAATTTTATTTTTTATACTCAGCAGAACCTAATGAGAAAGATAAATCTGCTGCTGTTGCATTAAAACATCATTTAAAAACCACGTACTGGCTTCAAGCATTGCCGTGCTCCCAAAGTTGTTTACATATCAGTTTAGAATGCAGCATGCATTTTCCCACAGAAATAATGCCTCGGGGTGGTCACGTTTCCAGGCCACCTCTGTGAGCCTGCTTAACCTGTAGTGTAATGAACTCTGGGGCAGAGAGGCTCACATTTATTTCTGCTCATTACCTGAAGCGTTTATGGACGCTGTATGAACCTCACCTTACCTGCCACTCATCACGCTATGCTCACCTTTGCAATGTCTGCTTTCTCCTGTGGGTTATGGGTCCATGAGCACAAAGACTGTGTCTGCTTTGCTCGCTGCCATATCCTAGCATAGTGAGCACTCAATAAATATTTGATTTGCATTGAGTTAAATTCTAGTTGAAAGATTATGGACTTTGGAAACATGTAGACATGGATTTGAATTCCAACGTCACCACAAACTAACTGTGTGACTTTGGGGAAATTACATGGCCTGTCTGAGCCTCGGCTAACCTCTCTGTAATGTTTTGTTAATCATAACTACCAAGTTGTTGAGCATGCGGTTAATACTTAATATATGCCTTTTCTTTCCTTCCCTCTTGCTCCAATGTAATTCCTCAAAAAGTATTTAATTAATTAATGATGTCTGCTTTTAGTGCGGTCTTGGTTAAGGTGGAGGTGACAGGGAAGGCAATATTTGATGTCAGGGCCTTTCAGCAGCTTTGGGAAGATGTGGGTTTATTTCCAGCTCTGGTTCTAACAGTCTGTGTGATCTGAGGCAGGTCACTCAAACGCATCTGGGAAAGAGTGATGAGAGATTTCAGTTTTTTTTCAAGCTTTTCCACTTGAGAATTGCTAACTTCAAGTGAGTGAATGTAAGTGCTCAATGTTCTGGGAGTGGAGCCCAAAGGTTGAATTTATTTGAATTCAATCTTGTGTTTTATCTTAATTATTCATGCATGCTTTTTATTCTAATGCATGATAGATCAATGCTTTTAAAAGACTAATGTAATGTTATTCATGAGTCATATGTTAGTGAATGCCTGCTGTGAGCCAAACACTGCGCCAAGCACTTTATATTAATTTTTACCACAGTCCTGTGAATAAGGTGTTACCATCCCTATGTTACTGATGAGCAAACTGAGGCTTACAGGAATTTAAAGAAATAGGCTCAGGCTACAGGGTAAGTTAGTGGCAGAGCCAGAATTTAATTCACCTAAATCTAAACTTGTCCCCTACACCTCGTAAGAGGGTAAGTAAAAACAGACTTCCTGTGGCCAAATATGTTAATAAAAATGCTTATGCTTTTGTGTCTGGGGACAAGGAATGATATAATTCAGTGAAGGTAGGAGAGGAGTAGTTATATTCCTCCAAAACTAGCCGCAGAAGACTAATTATTGATCCACTTGAAACCTGTCCTGGAAGACAAGTCACAACACCACATCCTCTTGGCTATATGGCAGAAGGTGAAGGAAGAAGAGAAGGAGATGGCATGCATAAACAAAAAAGGAAAGAAGTTGCCAGCATCTTTGTTTTTGGAGACTAGGTGACTTAATACATTATTTTGCATCTGACTCTGAATTGATAAGATATGAAGTCGATTTAGGCAATGTTGTTCACCCATCCGTGGATCCTTCCATCCAGCTGTCTCAGCCGTCCATCCATTGACACGTTCATCGCCCATATTTATACCATACTTAGTGCTCACTCTGTGTCAAGCGTGATGCTCCACTTGGACTTTCAAAATTGAAAGATGCGGTCCCCTACTCCCAAGAAGTATGAATGGGATTTTCATGGGAACTCAAAGAAAAGAACAACCAGCTCTGCCTGGAGTAAGATGGGAGTGTGGAGTGGCAGAGTCAGTAAAGCCTTCTCCAGAGTGATGATTGTGCTGAGTTTTTGATTGGTGTGTAGGAGGTTGACAGGTGACTGGGGGAGAAGGCATTTCGGACACAGGTGAAGACATGGTTTCATCATCTGATCTCTGGCTATTCCCTGTGGGGAGGACAGGCTGACCAAGACTAGCTGGGGCAGGGCCTGGGAGAAACAAAACCTCACCAGACCCAACGGACTGACCTCCTTCAAGGAGCTGCCCACAGTCCAAGGTGAAGGTGTGGCGAACTTTGCCTCCCGAAGACATTGTGCTTGTGGGAAAATTATAATGAGAATTCCAGGGAGCAGCTAGGAATCCAAGAGTGGTTGGGTCGGACTCATTCTGAGGCTTGACTCAGGTCCGGGGAAAGGGGTTGGTAGCAAGAATGTGTAAGGTTGGCTCTGTGTTACCAAGCTGTGCTCCACATAGAAAAGCACATGTTATAAAGCCTTGCTTAACTATTGCCAGGAGCTCATCAGGTACATACTTCTCCCTCAGGACATCTTCCCAGATGCCCCTGGATTGGGTTACTTACCTCTGCTTCCTCAGCACGCTATGATAACATTGTCATGGCCCTTTTCTCACTGCATGCTTCTTCTCTGTTTGTACATTGCCAACAGACTGTGGCCTCTTGAGAGCAGGGACTAGATTTTCTGTCTCTGAATCCTCAGCACCTATAACAGAGCATGGCGCATAGTGAGTCATTGGTACCAAGCACCTATCAGAATTCAGGTGGAAAGCTTTCAAAAAATAACAGTGCTTGAGTCTTACCTGCAGAGATTTGGAATCCGTTGGAGGTATTCAAGCTGGGCGTGAATGTGTATGGATAGAGAGAAAATCCCCAGGTTAGTCTACAAACACAGCCATGGTTATAACCCGTGTATTGAATTATAACAGATATTATCCTGGCCATCTTGTTTTTGGTAGGGCAGAGGGTTGGGGAAGAGCCGCGGCCTGATGTTTAGGCAGCTTCTCCAGGATCTGAATCCACCCCAGACCCCAGAGTGCCGGAGCAGATGACTACTTCTAGATTCCACACACTCATCTGAAAGAAAGAGACCCTTAAGGTGCTTCCAGAAATAAACACTTGGTTCAGGATGAATGGGTTATACCCACCAACTAGGCTGGGCTGTGACTGGCTGAGCATTCTTAGAAAGGGGTTTCCTGCTGGCCAGCTGGTCAGAGAAGGAGCAGAGCCATGGGTTAAAAGTGGGGGCGCTGAGTATGTGATGGGGACAGGGAAAGGAGGTGGCTGTCTTCTTTTCATCCAGAAAAGCCATGAGAAACCATAGATCAAATTGGGCAATTTGAAGTAAATCAGGGAAAATAAACTAGTTCTCCCTCTCCCAAGTTTTTGTCGATATATATATAGGTTAATCTGAGAGAGTTAGTGGAGGAAGTGGGAGCATGCGCCCTAAACTTTCCAGAAAAAGCTGGGTGGGGATGACGGTACGCGTTAGGAATGTGACAGAACTTTAAAAATACGTTGAAATCATCAGTTACAATTAGGGAACAGTGAAAAAAATCACACATGCTTTATCAACATTAAAACTGTGTCACACTCTTGGTGGGGGGTGGTGGTCAGGAGAGAGACAGAGAGAGAGAGAACATTCTTCTCAAGATAAGGAGAAATGCCCCTGTTCTAGGAGGCAATAATTGTATCAGCACCAAGGAGAAGGGCACGAATTCTCTATTGCTTGTTCTTTGCACAGATAGGTTCCTGGGGACAGTTTTGATTATTCCCAATGTGAACTGGAAAAACAGCATTGATGTCTGTGTAACTGCACACCTAGATCAGAGGATAACACTTCCATTCCTCAGACTGATTGGTCTTTTCTGGCCAATTTTCTTTCGTTTAAGATGGACGTACTTCTTTTGTCCTTTCCCAGCAGAGGAAAAGAGGTTGAAGGGTGAGATTTGAAAGCCTCCTGTTGCTGGTCATTTTTCTACAGTTTCTGGTGTAATTGATCCCAGGCAGACCGGTCCGTGAGCGTGGGCTCTGAACTCTGGTGAAGGCACAGGAAACTGTGATGTTCCGTGAGACCAGTCTCCCGGCTTGGTTTTGTGCCTGCCTGACCTGGAAGGGATTTGTGGGAAGAGTCCATTTTAAAAAATGAGGACAGTAGCGGTTTGATTTGGGGAGACCCTGCTGAGGAAACGGTATCAGTTATCACCGAATGAGCTGTCTGATGCCGTGTTCCCTGTGGAGGATGGCGGGATGATTAGGGGTATTCTCACTGCAGGAAGGAGGGGAGAAGATTACATATATTTTTGGGTTTCTCTCTTTCCTGTCTGAGAACCCGTAGTGTTTTGTATGAGGTCAAGCTGTGTTGCCAGTACAGCTGAAGAAGCCTGTGCCAGAGCTTCCAGATTCTCCACTCTGGTTCCATCCCTCGTCTAGGAATCTCTCCTTACTCTCCGCGGCTGTTGCCTGACACCTGCTATTAGCTTTTGTAATTGACTAATTAAATGAAACCTATATCCACATAATAAAATCATGGTCATCACTTACTCTGTGTCAGGTCCTTGTGCTAGATGTTGAACCTGAAATAATGACACAGGCCTAGTCCCTGTTCTCAAGGAGCTCACAGATGACTCACAAGCTGTCTGTTCAACAGTGTGGGCAGGGAAGGAGGTAGGGGCGGAGACGTTCAGACCTCCTACCTCGGAGGAGCTTGTAGTCTAGTATTTGAGTGTTCTCATTCAGGGCTAGTGACAAAGCAGAGGCACAAAGCAAAGGGAAACAGAAAACAGAGGAGGAGCCCTAGATGGCCAGCGGAGGGGGAGATAGGGGAGGGAAGGAGTGGAGGGAAGGAGGCAGCTCCTGGGAAGTCAAGAAATGGAGGGGTTGGGGGGTCATGTCTTGCTGGGATGGCTTTCTGGATAAATCGTTGCGAAGGCGTTCACCACTGCATAGTCCTTTTCTTATCCCATGCCCAGGGATGCATGTTTTAAAATATATGGTGGCTCAAACAAGCCGCATGCATTAAACATTAAGTAATTTGTTTGCTCATTTGAAAAAATTAATACTATATAAGCATTATTCAGAATTTTCTGACAAGCAGAGTTAAACAGGTTGGCCTACCTGGAGTTTATCTTGTTCTCATTCAAGCAGGAAACCTTGACATTTTAATTAGCCCATGCAGTAATACGAAGATGAGTGAGTGTACAATTCCTGTTAAGTTTTTTGAAATATTACAGATAGCTCATGGACTCCCATTTCTGCAGTTGAAACCTTACATGAGCCCATTGCCGCAGGGCCTTTTGTTCATTTAGTTTAATTTGCACTTAAGCTTTGACAGTTCACACTTTAGTACAGTGTAGGTATGGAACCCAGGGCTTATGAGTGAGTGTATTGGCTCCAAATGTTAACTGACATTAACATAGAAAACAAATACATGAAATTGAAATTAATAATTGCTGAGGTAACTATTTGCAAAATGAATAGTGTATTATTAGCTAGTCAGCTCCCACTCAACTCTTATGCAATTGTATTTAAATTATATTTAGTTGGGGAGGGTTTTTTTCTTTTTAATATTTTTGACCCAAGATGCGAAATGGGGCCTTCAAAAGTAACTTTGTCTAGCACCTGCTCCTTTGTCCAAAGAGCTCCAAGAAAGGAGACTTAGTGGTGTGATCTGAGCTTTGAAAGCAGAGGCACCTGTTCTTCCTAGAAAGCAGTCTGCAGTTGCAGGTCCCTTGGTCAAGACATCTATTATCTCCTATTCCATTATGTGGATTAACCATATTTATATAATAGGATTCCTGATTTGGGGATATTTATCTTCCCTGTTACATTTAGATATTATGAATAATACAATATTGATATAAATAGCTGTATACAAGAGCCTTGCAACTAAGAAGACACATATTCAAATCCAGCTCAATCACCTATGCAATTCTGTGGCTCTGGACAAGTTATATAAACCTCTGAATTTGCTCATTTGTAACATGGGAAGAACCAGTAGAGTAGATGTTTAAGACTACTCTGTGAATTAAATTACTTGGTGTATGTAAAGCACTTATTATGGTCTCTGGCATACATTAAGTGCTCAATAAATATTGAATGATAATAATAATTAGAATGAATCTTATTTTACATCTTAAAATGGGGTAATACTAATCCCTGCAGTTATTGTCAAGACTCATCAAGATAATAAATACAAAACACACAGCCCATTGCCTGGGACATAGTAAGAACTCAGCAAACGTTAGTTGTGTTCTTTATGCATTTCTTTTTTTGCAATCCCCGTAGATTTCTCCTTTTTTGAAAAACAAAATACGAAAGTAGAACTTCGCTGACATACATCCTCATAAGTGTCTCCAACCAATCTTTGTTCATCAGCATTACGATATTGGACTTACAGACTTTGGGAGGTTTAATTTTTTCCACTCTAGACTGCAGGTTGGAGGGTCCAGTATATTTTAATAAAAGCCCTCACCAAACAACTTACAGCATCTGAATAAAAGTGGTGTTCTGCTCTAAGCACAGTGAGATTTTTTGTTGTCGAAGGTGATGGTTTTGTTATATTTTTTTCCTCTGGTTGCTTTAAGTACATTTTTTTTTCACCTGCCAGGAAATGGAAGTTAAAAGCATTTGGTAAATGGAATAAAATATGTCATAGTTGTGCCTTTTAAAAAAATGTTAACCTGGGTTGCTTTGTAGTGATTAATTTAGTAATGTTGACAACAGCCATCCAGCTTGTGAGCACCAGGGTGACATCTGTAGCCCCAGCATGGGTTGGCAGATCTAGCGGGGGGAGTAGGGAAGGGGTGAGCCATGCCCACAGCAGTCTGACACCCGTAAACACAGTTTCCTGGACGTACATTCCTGGGATGTATCCGCTTAGTCTCCTATGAACATGATTCCTTAGGATTACAAACTAATTTTCATTTCTGTTCAATTAAGAAATAGTTCTGTTTCCTTTATTACATATAAATTATTGTGAAAATTTCTAACAAACCATAGCAAGTAAAATTATCCCTTTAACCTCACATCTCTCCCATCTCCCCTTACTCGGTGATACCCTTGCTAATGGTTTGCCATACATTTTTCCAGACTTTTTGGACATAGAAAAATATGCTTCAAAAAAAAAAATGGGATTATGTTCTACATGGTGCTCTGAAGCCCTTTATATTGAATATGTTAAGCGTATCTTTCCAGGTCAAGATCTATCTACCTTCTTCTATTCTGTCGTATGAATAAGTTGTCATGTATATGATATGATTCCCAATTCGGGCACATTTATCTTGCTACATTTGGATATTATAAGCTATACAATATTGCTACAAACAGCTATGCACACAAATGTTTGTCTTATGATGTTCTTTGGACACATTTGCAGGATGATGTACCGTCTGCAAAGTGCTGCCACATCCATTCATTAATGTGCCCCCAAGAGATGGAGGCAATGGCACTTACAAGCCTTGACTCGAGTCAGCAGGCCTGGGCTGGAATTTGGATTAGCCTTTACAGGATGTGTGACTACATCCAGAGCCTCAGTTTCTCATCTGTAAATCTGGAATCATAGAAGCATTTCCCTCATTTTAGAGCTGCTTGTAGGATTCCTTAAGTTAATGTATGAAAGTACTTAGAAGAATATATACCATATAGTAAAAACTCAAAAAATATTAGCTATTAGTTGGAACTAGCTACAGTTTCTCAAAACAATTCTGTTATTGTGGGTGCCATTGTGTCCAATATACAGATGAAGAAACTGAGGCTCAGAGAGGCAAGAATGGTCAAAGTCAATGACAGACAAGGAAAAAGCACAGTTAATAGCAACATGGAGAGACTGTTTTTGCAGAGCACTTTTCATAATACCGGAAGACGTTTCCAGAGAGGTTGTGGAAGGCCTAAAGCACCAACCGTTTGCGGCACCAACACCACACTTCAGATCATGGAAAGAACATGGAATTGGGCAGAGCTGATCTTGGGTTCAGGCTTGGGCACCTATGAATGGATCATTCTTGGGCAAGTTACTAAACCTCTGTAGTTCTCGTGTTTTGCATCTGGGACTACACTGGGATTTTATAAAAAATTAAATGAGATTATAAGATGCCACATCTATATGCACAGATCCTGGCATATAATAAGACCTTAAAACTTGTTAGGTAACAGCAGTGTCAGAATTAGAACTCATATCTTCTTTTCCTTTTTATTATATTCTCCTGCCACCAACTCCAACCCTCGCCTTCTGGGGAAGGCTAATGCAAAGTGTAGGCCACTCATGACAACATGAAGGCACTGCCCAAGTCCTACGGGAGATAGAGGACTCACCCCGTGGGTGGGAGAGGCAGAGATGATAGGATGCAGCCACACCACTCACCCAGCCTCACTGACCCCTGACTCTGCTTCTCTGCGCTGTCTCTGTCCCCAGCTGCCTCTGCCGCTTGTTTCCCACAATGAGCTGTTTATGCAGTAACATCTTTCAGGACAGAAACCAGTTCAAACAGAGGAAAGAGGACAGACAGCACTAAACTGAGAACTCATGCAAAAATCACATTCCCTCTAGGGGCCAAAGAAAGAGGGTGACTCTACCTTAGATGACAGCTATTACTACCTTTTCAAAGTCAGATGTTTTCTTTCTGGGTAAGTGTTTATGGTGCCTGCAAGATAAGAAAGAAATTGAAAAGACCTTTTACATAGGAACACAGAACAGAGAAAAATAGTAGCAACCATAGATTGCAGCTGTTTTCATTGTCTGAATATGCATCATTTCTCTTTTGTTTAAAAAAAAAATAGGCATTTGAATTTCACTCTTTAGCTGTGACCTTGTGATCTTCGTCTTCCTACTGAGAAGTCCTAAAGACAAAGCAGGCAGAGGAGGTGGGATTGTCCTTGGCAGGAACACAGGGCCAAGGCTCCCTGCCTGTTGGAGTGGAGGAAGCAGTGGCCCTGGTATTGTCCAGCAGAACTGATGACATTTCCTGTTGGACGTCGCTTGTCCCATGACCTCGTGCAAACCCCTTCCCAAAACTGAAACTGAAGTTTTTTTGGATTTTTGGCTAGGGTGCTATGGTGTCAGTCTGGCTCACTGCAACCTCAGACTCCTGGGATCGAGCCATCCTCCTATCTCAACCTCCGAAGTAGCTGGGACTACAGGCACGCACCACCACGCCTGGCTAATTTTCTCTATTTTTAGTAGAGAGGGGGGTCTTGCTCTTGCTCAGGCTGGTCTTGAACTCCTGACGTCAAGCGATCCTCCCGTCTCGCCTTCCCAGAGTGCCGGGATGATAGGCGTGAGCCGCCGTGCCTGGCCTGAAGTTTTTCTTTCTGGAAAATCAGAGATTGTGCTATCACTCTTTTCAAAACCTCAGACATTTGCATAACACAGTCACATTTTTAAAAATTTATCATTATCACATGTACTTTTAATATTTTAATGAAATCAACTCACTTAAAGATATTTAAACATGAAAAGTTTGGGTAGCATTTCCTGTAAAGATGGTAGATCAAAATGGGCACCTAGTTTGCTCCCTTTTGAAAACCTACTAAAAAAAAGCAAAAGGGTTTTTCTTCTTTTTTTAAAGAAGGTAGAAATTATATGGAAAGGTAATAAATGCCTTAGCAGACCCAAGAAAAGTGTTTCATAAGCCCGTAGTAGAGAAAGCTGAGGATTCTTCTGATCTAAAGCAAAGTTCCCCAAAGTTTCAGGAAATGGTAATACTGGCTGCCGCTGGAAGTGGGGTGAAGAAGAGGTGCTCTAAGGAGGAGGATCGATGGAAAGTCTGTTAAAGCAGCAGCCTGACTCCATGCAGCTGAGTCACTGGAAGCTTATTCTATAAAGAAGATAAAAGAGAGGGCAGCCGGACTGGGAGACGCCAGACATAATTGAGGGCAGTGATACCTAACTCAAAACCAGATTTCAATGAAAGTAAGCATCCTGGAGGCAAAAACCTCCAGCATTTTCCTCCTACTCGGTCCTAGAACGCTGTCAGCCAGGCGTTAACCTGGGCAGGGGATCAGACAATTCTTGTCTGTGGAGTTCAACCAGCCCAAGAAGAAAGATTTTTTATGTATCAATATTGGAGTCTCTCCAACTAAATGTCCCATCCATATCACCCTAAAGTGAAGCTCACATACCACAAGCCCTGCTCACATGCCCAGAGCCAGCGATCACTCCAGTGTCCCCCACGCCAAAATGAGAGCATGCTTCTGTGGATTAAAGAGACCTAAGGAGCAACTCTTAAGACAGAAGAGAGAATACAAAACAAGCCAACAGAAGGAAAGCAACTTGGAGGAAACAGGGCTTTGCAAAGCAGAGCAAACTTTAAGAAACAGGCAGAGAGAACTTCAAAAAGTAGAAGCAACTGTAAATCAAGAGAATGATAGTATATTTAAAAAAAAAAACCCTAAACATTCAGAGGAATAAAAGGAATCTTGGATTTTTCCAAGTCGCTTTTTTTTTTTTTTCCTTCTGGGAAGTGGAAAGTTGTGTAAGAAATGGGAATTCATCATAGGTTGCAGCATGGATAAGGACGGTATTTACGCGGTCAAAGTATTTTAAATACTAAATGTGGATCAAAGCGAAATTACGCTGTAACTGTATGGGAGGAAGGAGAAATGGGAGGGACACACAGCCTGACGGGGACAGGGGAAGGTGAGCGCGAGATCCTTGTCTTTTACGGTGGACGGTCAATAGACGATGCCAAAAAGAGGGGCAAGAAGTTTAAAAAAGGAGTTACACAGTACGTTATTGGCGATGTGGTCCTAAATACCAAAATAACAACTACAACAACTACAACAGCTAAAAGAAGTAAAGAATTTCCTCTGGCAAAGGGTACATGAGAGACTGCTACTTTTTTATTTTGTTTTTGGTTTCTTCATAAAGCTTGAGGATTTTTAAAAAATTATATACATTTATAACTTTGATAAAAATAAAATTTTATATCACTACCGGAAGTAGTCAGCATCATTGGTGTAAAAGTAGAATTCTCAAATTGTTAAAAATATCATGTTATGCAATTAGATCCTGAGCATGTATCAAAATTTATATAGCCGATAGACCAGGGAACAAACTGAACAGCTAAAGAGCCGGTTCAGAAGTATTTAGGATTCTTGATTTTTTTGTGAGAGAAGAGATGCTTGTATAAAATGATCATTAGGTATAAGACAGTTAAACTTTCTACAGAACAATAAAACTATAAGTTTTGGCAAATAGCAGACATCACATTTGCTCATTTTTCTGCAAGTTACCCACTAACTCTACAAGGTTATAAAGTTTCCAGTTTCTAATCAGTTGTGGGTGGGTAATCGAAGTTACGTTTCCTGAGAGTGAAAGGATTTGGTTGGGTTTATCAGAAACGTCCTACTAAAAAGTCCTACAATCCTCATTTTGCTGTGTTTCCAAGTTTTGAATGTTTTTCCTGTGCACGTGCCATAAATATAACTAACTTTAAAAAATAATAAAAACGAAACAATGTTATTAAGTTCTAACTAGATTCTGTTTGCTGCCTTCTCTGACCCGAGGACTGCCCTCTTTGTTAGGAAAGGGGTTTTGCAGGAACTAGGGAGGTGTTAAACAAGTATTAACACCAAAGGGGGATTTTTCTACTTGGTATCATTAGAAGGGTTGAAAGAAAAATGAAAAAAGGGCGTTTCTTTCACATAATTCGATTTAATGTTATGCAGTGCTGTGTCTGTGTTATGACTTAAAATATTCTCGTATTCGGTATGCTCTATTATTGTTCTGGAAATACTGCAGGAGACTAGTAATTTTACATTACATTCTGCAAAGTCCTAGGGCTGGCACAGGGCCCAGGGTGATCGGAGAAGATAGGGCTTGGCCCCCCCCCCGCCGTGTCCCCCCTGCCCAGTCCCCCCCCGCACCCCCCGCTCTCCTCCTCCTGGGTTATGTACTGGGCTTCTGCATCAGACTTCATTTCAAGTCCCTTCCAGACACCAGAGCCTATAATTATTAAAAGAAAAAAAAAATCACTACAATTTGCAATGTGTTTAGGTTGGATGGATTAATTTCTTTACCAGGGCCATAATGGGAAGACTGATTTTGTCATTTCAATTACAAGGCACCATTTAGTTCGAGCCCGGAAGACACTTTCCCAGAGTTTCCCTCCACTTGCCTGGCACTGGAGCAATTAACAGTGGGTGATTTGTGGCTGCACTTTTACTGCTCAGCACAGGTTTATCATCTTGAAAGTTTTCCATTTGCATATATGCTATACACTCTTGGGGTGACATTTCGATATCGCCCAGAGTTTAGGTTATGCATTGCCTTGTACTGCACTTCCTGCTACGTGCTGGGAATCTGCAAGCCCAGCCAGAGCACCAGTGCAGACCAAGGGGAATGTGAGTTGCTGCCACCGCTGACTGAGGGCTTACTGTGTGCCAGCCCTTAGTATTGAGGACTTTACCTGCATTACCTGATTTATTCCTCGAATCAATAGCCTCGAAGTTTCTATTGTTTGCCACATTTTATAAATAAACTGAAATTTAGAGAGGAAAAGCAATTTGCCCAAGGTCACCCAGCTCAAATTAGCAAAGCTGGGATTCAGACTCAAGTCTGTCTAATCTCAAAAACATTCTACTTCCCAATCTCCCATATTGGGAGCTTTCAGAGTGAAATGAACTGAATTTGACACTTTTCCGCTTTTAAATACCAAACTTCCTGAGCAGTCCAATTGCTGCTCTTTGGACTAAGAAGAAATGGTTGTTTAAAAGAAGCAAGGGGGAGGAGGTCGAGAAAGGGGGTTTTAATATCTCTATTGGTAAGGGAAGAGATGTAATCCTGGAAAAAAAAGTAGCATCAAAATGGAAATGATTATATAAATTTGATGAAACTGCAAAGGAATGCAGAGAAGATAAGGGATTAATGAATATGTAATGGCACTGAAGATTTTCGAGAAGGGAAAGCAAAGATCAGAAGTCACTGAAGGAGTTAGAAGTTGGCCCAATTGAAGGCCGGGTCTATCCGTCTTGACAGATGGAAGGAAGCTGATAACCCAGGGTACCAACCAGAGACTTGTGATCATGTTCCAGTCTGCCTGGATGAGTTTAGAGGATACTCTGGAATAAGACTGTTGGGTTTGAATCTTTTTTTTCAATGACTTGCTAGCTGGGCAACCCTGGACAAGTTACTTAACCTTTCTGGGCTTCGGTTTCTTTATCTGAACAATGGAGATCGTAACGTTGCTCATCTTGGTGTGAGACGAGGTAAAGTGCCTAGCAGAGTGCCGGGCAGAGTAAGCACTCAAAAAGGTCAGCTGTGGCTGTTGCTATAACCATGAACGTCATATTCACATACAGAAAGAAGTAGGAGGTTATAACTCAGCAAAAGAGCTTGAAGAAATAAAGGAGAATGAAGTCAGGAGAGAGGTTCACCTTCAGCCAGGAAGTATGGGGAGATGCTGTCTTCCCTGCCCCGAGGCTCAGGAGGGGAGAGGGCTGAGTGGTGGGGAGCCCGTGTCTGGTGAAGAGACTGAGGTCTGGCTGCACAGGATGAAACACAGGACCTTGCTCCATTGCAGAGGTTCCATTGCTCCATTGCTGGTGGCTCCACCGGGCTGGAGAATCTGGGACTAGCCAGAGTA